>PVJL010015241.1:6293-25162 GCA_004026885.1 Lyroderma lyra | reverse complement strand
AGTTCTTTGTTTTTTCTGTCTGGCTTATTTCACTTAGCATGATGATCTCCAGGTCCATCCATTTTGTTGCAAATGGCAATATTTCATCTTTTCTTACAGCTGAGTAATACTCCATTGTGTAAATGTACCACAGCTTCTTTATCCAGTCATCTGTCGCAGGGCACTTTGGTTGTTTCCATGTTTTGGCCACTGTGAACAGTGCTGCAATGAACATTGGGGTACATAAGTCTTTGTGGACAAAGGTTTTCAAGTTCTTTGGGTAGATCCCCAGAAGGGGGATTGCTGGGTCAAATGGTAGCTCCATTCCCAATTTTCTGAGGACCCTCCACATGCCTTCCACAGTGGTTGTACCATTATTTTTTTAAAACAGGTTCTCGATCTGTTGCTCCTTGTCTTCTCTTTCTGGTACCCTTATGATCCAATTGTTGTTACATTTGATGTTGTCCCAGTGGCCTCTCAGGCTATCCTGATTTTTTTTCTAATTCTTTGTTTTCTTTGCTCTTCCATTTGGGTATTTTCTGCTACCTTCTCTTTCAGATCACTGATTCAATTTTCTGCTTCATCCAACCTGTTGTTGATTTCTTCTAGTGTAGTCTTCATCTTAGTTATTGTATTTTTCATTTCTGATTGGTTAGTTTTATGGTTTTGATGTGTTTCTTTATGGTTGCTATCTCTTTGATGAAGTTTTCAACAAGTTTCTTAAGTATTCCTGTAACCTGTTTTTTAAACTCTTGCTCTGATAAGATGATTGTCTCCATTTCATTTAATTCTATTTCTGGTAGTTTCTTTTCTTCCCTTATTTGAGATATGTTTTTTTGTTTTCTCATTCTGGTTTCTTTTCTGTGTTTGCTTCTATGTAGTAGGTATATCTCTTATGTGTCTTAGTCTTTGTTTGGTGGCCTAATGTAATATGTGTCCTGTGTGGTCTGATAGTGAAATCTCTTCAATCTCTTGTGTGTGTAATCTATGACTGCCCCTTGAGTGTGTTGTCTGTTTCTTCAGTTGTAGTTGAGTGGTATGACCCTTAAAGCACACATTCATTGTTAAAGGGCAGTGTCAGAGTAACACTGAAAGCCTCCCAATCTGCCACAGACAGCCACTCTTGCTGAAGTTTGCAAGAAAGTCTTCCTCTGTTAGTAAGATGGGGCTGATCACTCATCCACCTAGAGTGCCTTTGTGTTAGCAGGGCAAGTCTCTAAGGGGCCTGTGTTCACAGTTTCAATTGGTATTCCTTCTCTATACCCTCAGCTATCAAGGTTTTACTCAGTCAGTCCTCTGATGTTTCCCAAGGTTGACCATTCATTTTTATATCTGCAAACTTGATGTGGTCCAGGAGGTAGTAGATGCAGTGTCCATCTAATTTGCCATATTCCTGTTCCTTCCCCTTTTTAAAAACCAGTTTTAAGATAATGAGTTTTGTTCCTAGCATATATTTAAGATTGATGATTATGTTGAAGTATTTTTATATGCTCCTAGATTTAATCATATTTAATGTATTTCAATGCAGTGCTATTATGTTCATTGATGTTTTAATTATTTCATTTTTGTCCAATGCATACCTATTCAAGTTAATTCTGAAATCCTTTTGACAGGACTCTAGTCTTCCTGACAGCTTCTTTTCTTGCTGCTATGACAAGATGTTCCTGGTTTATCTTGTATATTTCTCAAAGAGCTCTACTTTCCTTAGTGAGAAATATTATTTGTAGGCTCCAACCTGAGATGTGTTACTACTGGGTTAGTCTTTTTATCCTAGGCCTTTTGAGTACAAATAATTAGAAAATACACATTTTTTTAAAAAAATAGGACAATGCATGAATTTATACTGATATTTTCAATTCAAACTCTAGACTGCAAGGTTTTTACTTACCCTCATTAATCTTGTCTCCTTTTCACCATGCTGAAGATTTCAGTTCACAATCCCAACCCAAGTACTAATTCAATTTATCTTAGAAAACACATAACAGAAAAACACTGTCACTACTGCTATCATAAAAATGGTTTTAGAATTTTGTACATTTTTTGTTTTGTTTTGTTTTTTGTTTTGTTCTGTTTTTTGTCCTTCAGGTATATCCTACTGTGGATCTATAGTTAAATTTTTGTGTTTTAAAACAGCATAGTTTCTTTCTTAGTGGTCATGCTGCCAACTATACATATGGGTTTATTTGTTTTATTTGCTTTCTGTCATTAGAAATTGCTTTTGAACATATAATCGAATTTGTTAAATAAATAACATTACATAACTACATGGGTCTATAGTCAAATTTATTTGAAAATATATTCAAAGGTATCTAGTTGATATCTGTACCTTTGACCTTATATTCTCCCTACTGGTATAGGTAAGTATTGGTGGATAGTTAGCTTTAATAATGTTAATAAATAATAACTAAGAATCTGCTCTTTGAGCAAAGCACTTAACTAATTTTGTTAAGTGATTCCTTAACATGATTTACAATCACTTTATTTGGCAATAAAATGTAGAGGCCAATGGCAGGTCATCAAAAACCTGTGTTTTTAGATGCTTTATTTTTAAGTGTAATTTACTCTATTTTTAAAATCTGGAAATTAAAAACAATAAAGAAAAAATACATTTTATCCATTATTTTATTATTTGGAAATAGCCATTGTTAATTTTTTTTCTAGACTTCTTTTCTATCCAACTATTTTTTTAAAAATTAGAATTTCTATTGTATTTATAATTTTGTGTTTTGCTTATTTTGTTGTATTTAAAATTATATTCTGAGTCATTGTCCATGACTCTTTAAATTTACTTTTAAAGGTAGTAAAGCATTCCATTATTTTTATTCATCTATTGAATATATATTTATGAAACTACTGTGTGGCAGACACTGGAATAGAAACTGGAAAAAAATAGGAAATGAAACCAACAAATCCCTGTCCTCATGGAATTTATGTACTATACAATCATACCTAAACACATACGTGAACACTTTATTATGCATACTCTGAGTGTTGTGTATTTCATTTGTGTAAATTATTTGCTATATTAATATTGTTCTGATGAACATCATAGCACATAAATCTTTGTTTGTACTTGTCACTTAGGGTAGGTTCCCAGAAGTGGAAATATATCTACAAAACCTAAATTATATATGTATTAATTTCCAACATATTCTAACTAAGGAGCTATTAAAAAACTCTTGATGGTGAATGGCTAAGAAAATATGTCTATTACATGATCTTTCTTCTGTATGGTGGGGGGTATAAATCCTAACTTCTCTCTTTTTTTTTTTTTTGGTAGGGTAGTACACCTTCTCCTTTGCTAGGAAGGAAATTTATATGTAAGGGAAGTGTATTTGAATGACTTGACTGAAGTTTTGGGAAAACCTATAGAGCTCATTGGGCATTAACAAAAAGGAAGAAGGGAGACAGTTGACTGGAGGATCTTCATTCTGTGATTAGAGATCAAGCTTTCCCATACTCCACTATTCATTAGATGCAGGCCCTATAATTTACATGTATGTCTCCATTAGTGTTTTATATAAAAAAGTGCTTAATTCTCATGGAGTTATTTATACCTATGAATGGTTATAAAGTTAGAATATCTGAGTTAAGTTCTGACTCCATTGTGTACTCACTGTATGACTTTAAGTAAGTTTTTAATCTTGTTAAATCTCAATTTATTCATTGTAAAATAGTGAGTAAGCATCTCAAAAGGATTAAGTGGAATAAGCAACATAAAACATTTCTTGAGGGTCTAAGCACATATGAGGTACTTAATAAATGGCAGTTATTGATGAACACTAGGATACAAATCATTCTGGTGCTCAAATCTTGTTGAATCACTCAAACTTATCTTTAATGTATGGAGTCAATGCTCTTCAAACCAAAATATAAAAGATTTTCAAGTAAAATTTTCAGATTTGGTCATGTCCTCATATCATAGCACACATTAATTTTGTCAGAAAATTCTTTATCTCTTCTTTATTTCAGTCTATGTAATTTCCTTCGACCTTGCTGTAAAGATCAGGTATGGTAAGAACTTCGCTCCTTTGAATGAGTCCCTATAAAATGCTGTCCTAAACCAAGGACTGACATCAGTGAAAATGATGGAGTGGGGAACTCTGAGGCTCATTTCTTCCCACAAATACTGAAAAAAACAAACAAACTGGCAACATATGTCAGAATCCGTTGTCAGAACTCTGGAAGATAGCCAAAGGTTTATAGCAATCAAGCAAATGTTTAATCAAGAAAAAGGTAAGTGAAACTCAGTAGGAGATCTTTGGGACATTTTAAGTTATTATTGTCTGATCCCTCTCCCCAGTTTGGCAGTAATCTTGAAGATCATAGCACACATTCCCTGTGGATCTCTGGTTCTAGGGAGAAAAGAATGGAACTTGTTAACCAAAAAATTGTTTTTATCTGTTTTGACCTGTCTGCTGCAAAGACTGCTGCAAAGGGCTTGCTTTGTTTTACCTAACATGGAACTCTCGCAGGACAAAGAAGCAGCTACAAGAAGGCAGTCCTTGGAAACATTAAAAGGTAAAAAAATATATAATAAAAAAAGAAGAAGAAGAAGCTTCTGCTGTCCCTTCCCCCAAAATGGTGCAAACAATAGGTGTGCTAAAAGTCTAGGACAAAAAGCTGAGGAGTCAAATACTTTGGGCAAATAAGGCCTTTGAAAAGCTCCTGTGCAAACCAGGAAATTTTGAAGGCCATGTTAATCACAGAACAGGATGCATTCTGAGAAAAGACCTGGGAATAGCCTGAATGGTTACCTGTGGCAGATGTTTAGGTTCAGTTCAAGTAGGAAATGAATGCTAGGGCAGACTTGTAAATGCTCTAGCTAAGTGTTAAATGAGTGCTCCAACACAATCAATCTGCAAAGACAGAATTTTTTTCCATCATTTCTCCTTCTTTCTTTATTTTCTTCCTTCCTTCTTTTTTCTCCTCCCTTCCTTTATTCCTTTTTTCCTCTCTTTTTTTTAAACTCCAAACATTTAAGAAAATTTCTGTCAACTGCTAACTGACCACTAACCCAAATGAACAAAGAACTCAGACCACACATATCAAAAAACAGACTTTTTACAAAATATTCACTATGTAAATACATCACTACAACCCATAGCAAGTAACAATAAACCTTGGGGAGAATCTGATATCCAGAGTTACTCAATTATAATTTGTAAAATATTTAGTTTTTAATGACAAAAAATGATGAAATGTAAGAAGAAACAAGACATTATGACCCAGTTATAGGAAAAAAATTTACAGAAATTGTTCCTGAAGAATCAGACTTTGACGGTATTCGACAAAGACTTTAAGTCAACTGCCTTAAAAAATGCAGTCTGCTAGTCACTAATTTGGAAGAAGTAGCTTCAGTTCCCATTGCGTGGCTGTTTCTTTGTATCTTCAGTGTCTCTCATCCATATTTTAGTGTTTGGGTAATGATATTTTTGGATGCAAATGGAGTAATTTAAGTTTATTAAATTACTTACATTTAAGTAACTTAAGTTCAATGTTACTTTAAAATTCCAGCCTCTCATTGTAGAGAAACATCTGATTCTAGGACTGGAGCAGGGAATAAGTAAGATAATCCTGGAGCATCTTGAAGCTCCAAAAAGTAGGTGCTTAGAAAATTTTACAAAAACTTAATATTATGGGTGTGTGCTAAAAAATAGAAAGAGCACCTATGCCCAAATCTGGAACAATTTGAACAACAAAATGTAGCAGTATTAAGTTACATACCAAAGTACAGATCTACATTGATAATAAATAATTGATTGAATAAATAAGTAAACAAGGGAGAAGAGATAAATGTCCCATGCAGAAAAATTCCAAATAGTTTGTATAGATCCTCTACTATCAAGGAGGTGGAGTGCAAGCCCTCACCCTTAAGTGACTTTCTTCTGACAACACTCAGTTAGATGCACGAGATCAACTCTGTTAAATCATGTTGGCACTATGTATACCCTTGATAGATGTGATGAAAAGGGCACTTTACCTCTGTGGTATTTCTTTCCCAAATCCATAACCTCATTTTAATCACACACACAAAAATCAGACAAATACCAAACTACAAAATATCGGACCAGTACTTCTCAAAACTACCAGTTATCAAAACAAGAAAAATTTAAAAATCTGTTACAATCTAGAGGAGCCTAAGGAGATATGATAACAAATTTTAATGTAGTCTTCTGAATGGGGTCCTGGGACAGGGAAAAGATATTGGATAAAATTAAGTAAATCTGAATAAATTAGTTAATAAAAATGTATCAACATTGTTAATTGCAACAAATGTACTATACTAATATAAGATATTAGCAATAGAGGAAACTGTATGGGGTATATGGGAATCTCTGTAATAGTGTCACAATTTTTTTATAAGCCTGTAACTATTCTAAAAAAATTAAGTTTATTTTAAAACATCCAGTTCCCCATTTCAGTATAATGAAAAATTGATTCTCAATCTCCCCAAAGTTTAGATATCGCTTTTATCTCATGATCATTGGTCAGTGTGATCATTTGAAGGGTGGCCACAACAGGGACCGAAAGGAGGTCGCTTTAGTTTTATCATACATAATAAAACTCTTTTATTATACACTAACAACTACAGAGAATTACCTTTAGCATATATGACAAATCTTTGGTGTTCAGCTAGTCTTAGAGAAATTGTTTTACTTGGAACCAGTTTAACTTGTTACTAATTTGCCAAATTTGTTCTCTCTGTGTGTTTGCATGGGCTAACTTAAAAGTAGCATCTTTCCTAAGAAACATTATGCCTCACCTTGCAAGACTAAATGAAAACATGGTTTCTGCCAATGTAGGAGTAAATTGTAGCAGTTGATGAAATCATCTACTGTAGGAAAATTAGGGTATAAAAGAACATAATGTATAACATTTGAATCTTAGTCACCACTCCAATAGAAAAATAAAAATCCACTGAAACGTTCTAAGGTAGGTGTGTGGGGTGGCTCACATTTGGCTGAATCTAGCTGGAAACCCAAGGGTTAGAGAGCTTTAGTGATGACCACCCTAATGCCCAACCTCCCTGGGAAGTCAGCAGAGCAAAGTAGGCACAGGATGGAGGCAGGAGACAGATGAAGAATGCAAGACTATTGCAAACATCAAAGCACTTGTGGGACTTTAATAAGACACATTTCCCATCTCTTCTTTACTAAACATGGGCCCAAAGTAACCTGGGCCCTTTTCCATCGCCCACTCTTTAGTACCTGGACTCCATTGTCTATGCTATTCTCCACAGAGAGAACCAGGAATTCTTGTACAGGGGCCAATTCCATGTCTGCAGAAAAGAATCTTCGAAATTCAGTGGCCCTGATGCAAGGGGTTGTGCTGAGAGCCCCTTGAGGGTGTACCCACTAGTCACATTGTGGTAATTTAGGCCTCGAATATCATTATGGCTATGGTGAATAAGAACAAGCTTTGTCCTTAAAAGCATTATATTCATAATCATAATGCTCAGTAGAGAAAAGTTTTTTTTCTCATTTTTATTGATAGACTTTTTGGGGTGACATCTGTTAGCAAGAATTACGTAGGTTTCAGGCATATAATTCTACAGTGCATTGTCAACTTGTTGTATTATAAGTTCACCACCTAATGTGACTTCTCTTTCCATCACCTTATATTTAGCTTCCCCCAATCCTGTCCTCTCCCACCCCCTCCCTAACCCACTCATCCCCAAATAACATTAAACTATTCATTGTGTCCATAGGTTGGTTGTTTGTTCATTTCTTTTTTCTTTGTTGCTTACAGTTTTTATATTCCGCATATGAGTGATGTCATACAGTTCTTTGTTTTTCTGTCTGGCTTATTTCACTAAGCATGATGATCTCCAGGTCCATCCATTTTGTCGCAAATGGCAATATTTCATCTTTTCTTACAGCTGAGTAATATTCCATTGTGTATATGTACCACAGCTTCTTTATCCAGTCATCTGTCACAGGGCACTTTTGTTGTTTCCATGTTTTGGCCACTGTGAACAGCGCTGCAATGAACACTGGGGTACATAAGTCTTTGTGGACAAAGGTTTTCAAGTTCTTTGGGTAGATCCCCAGAAGGGGGATTGCTGGTTCAAATGGTAACTCCATTCCCAATTTTCTGAGGAACCTCCACACTGCCTTCCACAGTGGTTGTACCAGTTTGGACTCCCACCAGCAGTGTACCAGAGTTCCTTTCTCCCCACATCCTCTCCAGCACTTGTTATTCCTTGTCTTGTTGATAATAGCCATTCTCACAGGTGTGAGGTGGTATCTCATTGTGGTTTTGATTTGCATTTCCCTGATAGCTAATGAGGATGAGCATTTTTTCATATGTCTGCTGGCCATTTGTATTTCTTCAAGGGGGAAGTGTCGGTTTAGTTCTTCTGCCCACTTTTTAATTGGGTTGTTTGTTTTTTTTTGTTGTTAAGTCTTATTAGTTCTTTATATATTTTAGATATTAGACCCTTATCTGATGCATTGTTTGCAAATATTTCCTCCCATTCAGTTGGCTGTTTCTTTGCCTTGTTGATGGTTTCTTTTGCTGTGCAGAAGCTTTTTAGTTTGATATAGTCCCATTCATTTATTTGTGCTTTTATTTCCCTTGCCTTTTAGGTCAGGTACATGAAGTCCTCCTTGAGCCCTAGATCTATAAGTTTAGTACCGATGTTTTCTTCTATACAGTTTATTGTTGCAGGTCTGATATGAAGGTCTTTAATCCATTTTGAGTTCATTTTTGTATATGGAGAGAGTTCACAGCTCAGGTTCATTCTTTTGCATATGTTGTTCAGTTTTCCCAGCACCACCTACTAAAGAGGCTGTCTTTTCCCCATTGTATGTTTTTTGCTCCTTTATCAAAAATTATTTGTCTATAAATTTGTGGGTTTATTTCTGGGTTTTCTGTTCCATTGGTTTATATTTCTGTTTTTCTTCCAGGACCAAGCTGTTTTGACTATTGATGCTTTGTAATATAAATAGAATTCAGGAAGTGTAATGCCACCAGCCTTATTCTTTTTATGTAGTATTGCTTTGGCAATTCAAGGTCTTTTATGGTTCCATATAAATCTAATAATTCTTTTATCTATTTCATGAAAGTATGATTATGGGATTTTAATGAATATTGCATTAAATCTGTAGATTGCTTTGGGCAGAATGGCCATTTTAACAATGTTAAGTCTTCCTATCCATGAACAGGGGATATTTTTCCACCTCTTAAAGTCTGTTCCAATTTCTTTCCAAAGTGTCTTACAGTTTTCTGTGTATAAGTCTGTCACATTCTTCGTTAAGTTAATTCCAGGTATTTCATTCTTTTTGTTGTGATAGCAAAGGGAATTGACTCCCTCATTTCTTTTTCTGTGGATTTGTTGTTTGTATATAGGAATGCTGTTGATTTTTTTACATTGATTTTGTATCCTGCGACTTTACTATATTTGTTTATTGGTTCTAATAGTTTCCTGGTGGAATCTTTGGAATTTTTTTATATAGAGGATCATGTCATCTGCAAATAGTGACAATTTGACCTCTTCTTTCGCAATTTGGATAACTTTGATTCCTTTCTCCTGCCTGATTACTGTGGCTAGAACTTCCAGTACTATATTAAATAGCAGTGGTGACAGGGGGCATCCCTGACTTGTTCCTGATTTCAGGGGAATAGGCTTCAGCTTTTCCCCATTCAGTATGATGTTAGCCAAGGGTCTCTCATATATGGCCTTTATTATGTTGAGATTCTTTCCTTCTATATCTATTTTATTTAGTGTTTTGATCATAAATGGATGTTGTACCTTGTCGAAAGCTTTTTCTGCATCAATTGAAACGACCATATGGTCTTTATCTTTGATTTTGTTTATGTGGTGTATCACATTGATTGATTTTCGTATGTTGAGCCATCCTTGTGCTCCCGGGATGAATCCCACTTGATCATGATGTATGATCTTTTTGGTGCATTGTTGTATTCTGTTTGCTAATATTTTGTTTAGAATTTTGCATCTGTTTTCATCGGAGATATTTGTCTATAGTTTTCTTTCTTTGTGTTGTCTTTGCCAGGCTTTGGTATTAGAGTAATGTTGGCCTCATAGAATGAGTTAGGAAGTATTGCTTCCTCTTCAATTTTTTGGAAGAGTCTGAGGGAGATAGGCATTGATTCTTCTTTGAATGCCTGGTAGAACTCATTGGTGAAATCATCTGGTCCAGGGCTTTTGCCTTTAGGGAGATTATGGATAGTCGTTTTAATCTCTTCACTATCAATTGGTCTATTTAGATTATCCAGTTCTTCTTGGTTCAATCTAGGTAGGCTAGAAGTTTCTAGAAACTTGTCCATTTCTTCTAGATTGTTCAATTTAGTGGCATAAAGTTCTTCATAATATTTTCTTATAATCCTTCGTATTTCTGTGGTATCAGTGGTAATTTCTCCCCTTTCGTTTCTAATTTTGGATATTTGTGTCCTTTCCTTTTGTCCTTTGATTAGTCTCGCCAGGGGTTTGTCAATTTTGTTGACTTTCTCAAAGAACCAGCTCTTCATAATATTAATTTTTTCTATTGTCCTTCTGTTCTGTAGCTGGTTTAGCTCAGCTTTAATTTTTATTATTTCTTTCCTTCTGCTGACTTTGGGTTTTGTCTGCTCTTCTTTTTCTAGTTCTTTAAGATGGGATGTTAAGATGTTTACTTGTGATTTTTCTTGTTTCTTAAGATAGGCCTATAGTGATATAAATTTCTCTCTTACTACTGCTTTCACTGTGTCCCAAAAATTCTGATATGTTGTATTTTCATTGTCATTAGTTTCTATATATTTTTTAATCTCATCTTTTATTTGTTCTTTTATCCAGTGCTTTTTTAATAAGCTGTTGTTTAATCTCCATGTATATGTATTTTTTTCTGCTTTCCTTTTACAGTTGATCTCCAATTTCAAAGCTTTGTGGTCCGAGAATACACTTGGTATGATTGCGATCTTCTTGAATTTGCTGAGGCTACTTTTGTGTCCCAGCATATGGTCTATCCTTGAGAATGTTCCATGCACACTAGAAAAGAAGGTATAGTCTCTTTTTGCTGGATGGAGTGTCCTGTAAATGTCAATTATGTCCCATTGCTGTAATGTGTTGTTTAGAGCTGATATTTCCTTATTTATTTTCTGTTTGGATGATTTGTCCATGGCTGTTAGCGGGGTGTTTAAGTCCCCCACTATGATTGTGTATTCATCAGTTTCTCCTTTTAAATCTGTTAGTAGTTTCTTTGTATATTTTGGTGCATCCTGGTTGGGAGCATATATGTTAATTAGTGTCAAGTCTTCTTGTTGTTGTATTGTGCCTTTTGTCATTATTTAATGTCCATCCTTGTCTTTTACTATATTTTTTAACCTGAAGTTTATTTCATTAGATATCAGTATGGCAACTCCTGCTTTCCTCTGGTTACCGTTTGCTTGAAGTATTGTTTCCCATCCTTTCTCTCTGAGTCTGTGTTTGTCCTTATGGCTGAGGTGTGTTTCTTGGAGACAGCATATGGATGTGTTCTGTTTTTTAATCCAGTCTGCTACTCTGTGTCTTTTTATTGGTGAATTCATTCCATTAACATTTAGAGTGATGATCGATATGTGAGGATTTCCTGTGGCTATTACTTATTTCTTTCTTTATTTTTGTTTTATTTTTGTTTCTTTCTTGTTGCCCCAACTTTATTCCATTTTTCTGGATGTTCTGTTTCAGGCTGAAGAGCCTCCTTCAGTATTTCTTGGAGTGCTGGCCTTGTGCTGGCAAATTCCCTCAGTGTCTGTGTATCTGAGAAGGTCTTTATTCTACCTTCATATCTGAAAGATAATTTTGCTGAATAATTTATTCTTGGCTGTAAGTTCCTCTCTTTTAAATTTTTGAATATTGGATTCCACTCCTTCCTGGCTTGCAGAGTTTCTGCTATGAAATCCAATGCCAGTCTGATGGGTTTTCCTCTAAAGGTTATATATAGTTCTTTTTTCCCTGGCTGCCTTGAGAATTTTCTCTTTGTCTTTAGTTGTGGACATCCTTAGTACCATGTGTCTTGGAGAAGATCTGTTAGGGTCCAGGTATCTAGGGGACCTGTTTTCTTCTCGAACTTGGGGTTCCATATCTTTCCAGAGGTTTGGAAAGTTCTCATCTACTATTTGTTTGAATATGTTCTCTGCAGAGTGCTCTACTCCTTCTTCTATTCCTATTGTCCTGATGTTGTTTTGTCTCATGGAGTCAGATAGTTCTTGTAGAGTTCTTTCAATCTTTTTGGTTCTGTATTACTCTCTTCCTCTTTCTTAGCTCTTTCCATGTTCTGATCTTCAATATCACTAATTCTTTCCTCCATCTGGTTGGCCCTGTTTCCTATGGCAGTTATTTCGTTTCTCACTTCTTTTATTGTATTATTTATCTCTCAGATTTCCATCCCAATCTTCTTTATGTTTTGAATTTCTTTGTTAAATTGTTCCTTTTGTTCATGAAGTTCCTTTTTTATGTCATTCATGTCCTTTTTTATGTTGTTTATGTCAGCCATGGTGTTCTGCCAGTATGTTTTCATTTCTCTCACAGCCTTTAGAATGGCTACTTTAAATTCTCTGTCACTTAATTTGGAAACTTCTAGGTCTAAGAAGCTGTCTTGATAAATTTCCTGTTCTTTCTGAGGGGTTTTAGTTTTTAAGGAATTCATCCTGTCTGCTGGGTTCTACGTCTTAGATGTGAGGGCCCAGGAGCCCAGATTGGTACTTTTGTGGTGTCTTGCTGTGGGGCAGACACGAGGTGGTACGGGGGGGGGGCAAGTTTTGGGAGAAAGAGGGTTTGTTTATTTCTCATTTCTGAGTCTGCGCAGGGGCCATGTGCTGTCCATGGGGCAGCTGGCTCGCCCCCAGAGTGGGCTGGGACCAGGAACTGCAGCCCTGTGCAGGAGCCACCTGCGCTGTGGGTCCCAAGGGAACCTAGAGCCAAGATGTCAACTCTGCAGTTCAGAGTCCTCGCTCAGCCCTAGTACCACTCAAGAGTTCCAGAGGCTGGCTCCCAAGGTCTGTCCCCAACTCGCCACTCCAAATTCCATCTCCCCAGCCTAGCTCCCCAACGGACTCCCACTGTTCTGCCACTTTGCTAGGGCTTTTTCTCTTGTCGTCTCCTGGCTTTTCCCCTCCCATGCACTGCAGTCAGCCATGATCGGGTTCTGTTGCGATCTGTCTTTGTTCCCTCCCCTCTCTCCCACTCGCCCCCTTCTCTCCAAACCCTAGGTGTTTACTTGCAATGCGTGGATGTCTCAGCTGCCATTTTTTGTCACCTAGGGTCCTCTTTCTTGGCTCCTGGGTGGCCGCTCAATTATGTTTTCTTGGAGAGGCTTTAGGGACCTCCTCACCAGTCACCATTTTGTCCTCCTCCCGGTTTTCTATATTTTATATCAAATATGTTAAATGGAGAATTAAACAAATAGTAATGAATATTCCATTTCACACACTGCCTCACAGTCTCACTTTTCCCTTTTGCAGACACCTCCTTAAGTGGATACAGGGCACCCCAACCTTCCCCCTTAACCTCTTTCTGAAATGAGTTAGGACCTTTGGTCTTTTGAACTATAGCTCAGTTAGGTACTCCTTCTGACATGAGGTTTTCCAAAGTAATCCACATCAAATCTACAGAAAACTCAAATCTCTCATAAGTTTATTCTTCCTAAGCAGATGTTCAGTTATATTCAAATAACACTATTATTTTGATGAGTAATTGATTTTTAAGGAATAAATATTTCACTGCAATTCCTCATTCCTCCTTCCTGTTTGTTCAACAAAATTCTGTTTTTATGTAGAATATGAATAAATATCTTTCCCCAGAAATATGGTATTTGCTTTTATGTGTAATACATTTTTAGGGTTCCCCCCCACTTTGAGAATTCATCCTAGATTCTGTACTCAGGTACTTTTGATGTAACAATTACATCTGTATGTTTTCCTTACTTTTTGATACTCTCTACGATGCTTTTGAAATACAGCCAGTGTCAGTTGTTGAATGGATGGATACAAACAGCTGCACCCTCTGGAAATAGGTATCCCTAAAATAGCAGAATATATGAATGATAAAAATATTTGTTTTCTTGTCCTAACTCAGCAAGTTGGTGCAAAATCCACTGAGAGCTACTTTAAATAAAAATTGGACTCATTATTTTATTTGTAGGTTTTTGTTGCTGGGAAAAGGTTCAGAAAAGATTCTGTATCATGTTTGCAACAACAACAACAAAAATTACCATAGAAATGTACTTTTTCCAAATTAGCCAGTAATTATAGTATTACTCATCAGGGGAAACATAAAATATTGCTTAGAGATTATTCTGATAAATAAGTGAAGACCTGAAGTCCAAATGTGCTCTCTAATTTTGTTGCATCATCTTACTTGACAGTCTAGAAGCATCAGGAACATCTCTTTGCCTTTGGAACTTCTGGTAACATCCTCCCATTTTGTAAATAAAAAATATTATGCATTAGTGATAAGAAAAGATCAAACAACTCTTTAGAAAGAGAACTTACTCATTATTTCCCATAGCCTACATTCCCTGAGTACATTTTATGAGCCGTGTATAGCGTTGGGCACTGGGGTTACAGAAATCTAGAAGCCAGGGACAGACTGAAAGTCTTATTGTGTACTATGGCAATGTGTTTGGGCTTTAAGAAGATGACTCTACCTGTATGCAGCTGTCTTTAGGCACTGTCCTTCATGCCATTTCCTCAACCTGTGATGATTAGTATATGCGACCATTTCAGGACTCAATTCAGCAAGTGGCATGCAAGACTAACTTTCTAGCAATATAGGAGGCCACCAATATGAATAAGCAAAGAGAAGAAGACTCCAAGGATGGCTGAATGGTATTTTGAGCAATCATGTAGGATCAGCTCTAACATTAGAAAGGACCATACCCAACATCACCATGGAGGTCAACATATGCAGTTTTGGTGACATACAAACCAATAAAGTGTCCCCCTTACATCCCTTTTTGAAGTTGACCCATATGAGCCAGGACTGCACTTGAGAGACATGTGTGGCAGGATGTATTTGCCCCGTGCAACTAGACTCAGGTATCTAATAATAGAATAGGTAGGGTAAGAACCTAGTGGCTGACAATTAGCCTTCTGGTCTTTGTCTGGTGTCACTGGTTTCCACTTGCATGCAAACAACTTTGGACAACTCCTGAGTTATTTTTCTGTTTATTAGGGCCATGGTGCACATACTGGAAATAAAGAGTAACCCTCTAGGATTCAACATGATTGAGTCAATTGACATGGTTTCTGAGAAGGTCAAGCAGATACAGTTGGAAAGGCGCAGTGTCCTGGCAGGTAATGGTTGGCATAAGATACAGAGCCAATACTTTTAGCATGCTGTTTAGTCACACTAATTGACATCCATTTGGAACTCTTTGATGAGGGCAACTTGTGGCATAGACCCATCCTATTGCTGGATGAGATGATGACACTTCATACTATCCCAAGTGGCTCTTTAAGCAGCTACTCTATGGCCAAATGCTATACCAGGCATTACATAAGAAACATCAGCATTTCCTGGTTAAGAACCACCAACCCCCCAATATTGACTTTCCTCTTGCTTTTTTGTGAATTTTCTCCCAGTTGGTCTTTCCTTTTACTTTTCATAGCAGCAGCACCCTCCTGGCTATGCTCTTTAGTCTTAATACATGTTTTCCTTTGTTTTTCTGCCTCCATCTGCCTTAGGCAGTAATTCTTCTTTTCACCTGGGTCTTGAGATCATCTACCACACCTGTGCCTCTTCACCCTAATTAGTGTAGTCCTGGTTCCTAACCCCAAAAAGGAGAACTGATGCCACCTTTTGCAAATGTCAAGGAACATGATAATATGAAAAAAGTAGTTCATAAATTTGGAAACAGACATGACTATTAAGACTATAAGCTACTGATAGTAGGAAAAAAAACTTCTTGGAAATTCACTCTACAAAAAAACATCAATTAGAAACTACAATGGCAAGATCATAAGAAGCCCCCTAGGAGATACCATCAAGATGGTAGCATGAAAGGAGATACTTGAAACCTGTCCTGGAAAATACAACACATAGAAAACTAAGATCCAACAAGGGAATTCATAAGCAATGTGTAATCTCAGCTGAGAGACTCACTCATCTTAAGAAAACATCTAAAGATTAGAGAAAAGGGAGGCCAGCAGGAGAAAAGGGAAGGGGATAGATAGGGCCTCAGATCATGACCCAGAGCCTGGCAAAGAGGAAGGGAGCTGGGAGCCTGGGAACATGGGTCAAAATGCAGCATGACCCTGGGTAGGTTGGAAGATGACAGTGACAAGGGCAGAGACATGGTTGGTTTAAGCAGGCACAATCCTGAATGAGTTATGGCCTGAGCTGAGGAGTGTTGAACTCCCCTGAGTAACTTAGGGCCAGAGTGTGAGGGCCAGAGTGCAAGGCCCTGGATGAGGTAGGGCCTGAGCAAAGTTGCCTTACATGGTCCTGGGCTAGGGCCCCTGCCAGAGCATTCTCACAAGGGGCTGGATGAGCTCAGAGCCAGGAGCTGAGAGGCACAAAAGCTCTGACTCAGCCACAGGACAAACACAGACTCAAAGTGAAAAAGTGAACAACAATACTCCAAGCAAATGACATCCAGAGAAAGCAGGAGTAACCATACTTATATCTGATGAAACAGACTTCAGGATAAAAAAGGTAATGAGAGACATTTCATAATGATAAAGGGGATAGTACAAGAAGACATGACACTCATTAATATATATGCCCCCAATCAGGAATCACCAAAATTTATAAAGCAACTGCTAACAGATCTAAAAGGAAAAGCTGATAAAAACACAATGATAATGGCGGACCTAAACACCCCCTTGACAGCCATGGGTAGATTATCCAGACAGAAAATAAATAAGGATATCAGCTTTAAATGATACATTATAGCAATTGGACATAATTGACATTTATAGGACAGTCCATCTTACAACACAAGACTATACATTCTCTCTGGTGCACATGAAACATTCTCAAGGATAGACCATATGCTGGGTAAAAAAGCTAACCTCAGCAAATTCAAGAAGATTGAAATTATACTAAGTGTATTCTCAGACCACAAAGCTTAGAAGTTGAACATCAACTGCAAAAAGAAAGCAGAAAATAGCACATATACATGGAGATTAAACAACATAACATTAAAAAAAGTGACCAAATCAAAGAAAAATATAAAAGAAGAGATTAAAAATACATAGAAACTAATGACAATGATAACACAATGTATCAACATTATTGGGATGCAGAGTAAGCAGTAATAAGAGGGAAATTTATATTATTATAAGCCTATCTCAAGAACCAAGAAAAATCAGGGACAGGATTCTGATCAGATTCAAGATGGCAGAGTAGGTAAGCACTGCCTGCTCCATTCTGTGAACACATTAAAATTACAGCTAAATTATTGAACAAGCAACCTGGAGAACTATCTGACGTCAAGCTGAACAGACATTGTATAACTAAAGATGCAATGAAGAGGAGGCCATGGTGAGACTGGTAGGAGAGGTGCAGATGTG
Organism: Lyroderma lyra; assembly: GCA_004026885.1. Lineage (NCBI taxonomy): Eukaryota > Metazoa > Chordata > Mammalia > Chiroptera > Megadermatidae > Lyroderma > Lyroderma lyra. Next base: position 7,687 of record PVJL010015241.1, on the reverse strand, counting down.
GAAGGAACCAAATTTTTGGTGGTGGTAGATAATCAGGAGAGATATCTCAGCTGTGGAGGTTTCCCCCAGAGGAGGAGGAAACTTTCCAGCCTGGGTACTGGTTCTGGGAAGAGAAGCCCCATAATATTTGACTGTGGAAAACACTGGAGACTCCACTGTTGGGGCAAGAGCTGGAGGAGAGTGACCATTTTTCTTTTATGAGTCCTTCTCCAATGCAACCAGCTGGTGGGTGCCAATTTTTCTGTCTTGCACCCACCCCTACATGGTCAAATCTGAACTCAATTGGTCTGGTGAGCTCTGTTTTCTCCACCCTGTTCTCTCACTGGAACTGCACCCCTTACAACTCAACAACATCAGAGGCACTTTCTCTAGTGAGCAGCTAACCCTGCCTGCATGGTAATCTTCCTTGGAAAACTATTGAAGTCCACAGGCACCAGGCAGGTGGTGACCAGCATTGGTGTGCTCTGAGACATATGCTGAGTAGCTCCAGACACAGTATTGACACCAAACCAGAAGCACGCAACAAAGGTGACCAGGGAGATGGTGCCAGGGCCCCACAGGGCACCTAGTACATAAGGCTATTCATCAATACTTGGATACATAGCAGATCGACCTAATACATAGAAACAAAATCAGACAGGTATCCAAAATGAGGAAACAAAGAAGTGTGTCTCAAATAAAAGAACAGCAAACAAATTCCAGAAGAAAAACTAAACAAGATGGAAGCAAGCAACCTATCAGATACAGAATTCAAAATGATGGTTATAATGATGCTCAAGTAACTTAGTGAAAACTTCAACAGAGAGATAGAATATCTAACGAAGGACATAATAACCACAAAAAAGTCAGAAATTAAGAATAAAATAACTGAAATTCAGAATGCAATAGAAGTAATCACAAGCAGACTAGATGGAGCAGAGGATCGCATCAATGATTTGGAAGACACAGTAGCATAAAACATCCAATCAGAAAAGCAAAAAGAAAAAAAAAAAGAAAAAATTGAGGATAGTTTAAGGGACATTCACATCATAGGATTACCAGAAGAAGAAGAGAGAAAGCAAGGAATTGAGAACCTATCTGAAAAAATAATGACTAAAAACTTCCCTAACCTGGCAAAGAAAACACACATACAAGCCCCAGGAAGCACAGAGTCCCAAACAAGATAAACCCAGACAGGCCAACAACAAGACACATTATCATCAAAATGGCAAAGATTAAAGACAAAGAGAATCTTAAAAGCAGCAAGAGAAAAGCAACTAATAAATTATGCATGATTTCACTCATATGCGAAATATAAAACTGAAAGCAAAGAAAAAAAGAAATGAACAAACAAATAACCCATGGACACAATCAATAGTTTAATGTTTATTTGGGGATGAGTGGGTTAGGGAGGG
>PVJL010015240.1:0-25065 GCA_004026885.1 Lyroderma lyra | reverse complement strand
TTTTCAGCTTGGAGAATTGGCTGAAATAGCTTATCTAACACTGATTCTTCCTATACTCTCAACTGTTGTGTGTTATTCCTTTTTAAAAAATACTCTAGCATTTTAATGGATCTTGAAGGAAGAACAGATAAATGTACTATGACAACATTAATTATAAACACAACTTTCCATGTCTTGATCATAGTCAATAACCTCTTTGCTTTATGTATCAATATTAGTTTGCTTGCACTGATACAACAAAATACCCCGGACTACATGGCTTAAACAACAAAAATGTATTATCTCATAGTTCTGGAGGTTAGAAAATCCAAGATCACGGTTCTGGCATATCCACTTTCTAGTGTGGGCTCTCTTCCTGGCTTGCAGATGCTTCCTTGTTGCTGTGTCCTCATATGGCCTTTTCTGTGTTTGTGCGTGCGTGCATGTGTACTTGGATCCAGGGGGTGGGAGTAAGAGAGGGAGGGAGAGAGGATGGGGGAAGAGGGAGAGGAGCGGGAAAGGGACAGGGAGAATTCTCTAGTTACTCTTCTTATAAAGACACTCATCCAGGGGGATCAGGATTTCACCCTTGTGATCTCATTTACCACTAATTACTTCCTTAGAGTCCCATCTCCAAATACAGTCACACTGGGGGTTATGGCTTCCACCTATCAATTTGCGGGAGACACAAACATTCAGTCTATAATGACTTGTCAAGTAAAACACAATTGCCTATTTTATTATTTTCATTGCTATGGAGGGGGACAAGTAGAGTTTATACTTTGTCTGTGGTTACTTTTTAAGTGGGCCTGAGTTTCTGTATTTTAAACACACAATTACTACTTGTTTTATTTTCCTTCTTTTTCCTGATTCCTTTATCCTAGTAATTTACTCTTCTTTCCTTAAGAAGTTATCATTTTTATCCCATTAACAGAGAGTTCTAAGAGGCTGGCATAATTGGATTAGGAACACCTACTCAATGATATACCAATATTTTACATAATCTCATTTGCACATCAACACTTTTTTAAAAATAAATAATATACTAACAGTCAAAGTCATTGAGACCTAGAGTCTTTGTAAACCTCTAAGCATACTTCAGGGGATATCTGGGAGATATTGTAGAAAGTGGGATATTGCAGAATTAGGCCAACTCTTTCACTGTTGCCTTTAAAAATGTCCAGGAACAGTTTGCCTGTTGCTTTTCCAAATATAAATACAGACACAGTCCAGTGAACTAATAATATTAATTGATGCCATTCTAAAAAAAATAGGTCAAATAGAACAAAAAACAAAACATTTCCTGTGCTGTAAACCTCTTGGAACATGATGTCAAAATCATATGGTATTTTGGTGTCCTAGTGTATAGGAGATAAAAAAGACAAGGACAGTTTCGTGTGAAATCTTGCTGCATGTCATAAAAGAAACCTCCCGCTGTAGACTCAGAAGTATAGCCAGTTGGCAATGTAGTCAAGAGAAGAAAAGAGAAGGCTGTAGAAAATTCCTCTTCATTTCTTGCCAAAATCTAAACTCTGATAAAGTATAGTAATTTATTACTCACTGAAAACAAACAAGTTAAATAAAAGAAATGGTCAATGTAATTTTTTTTCTGGGTAATAAGCTGCCTGTTCTGCCTTTTTGGGTAGAGGTATTCATTATTTTGGAAGAGAGAGGTAAAATGGACTGCTTTCTCTGCCTATGGCTAAATGAAATGTTTTGCAGAGACAATGGGAGAATGTTTGATTCATTCTTCCCACCCCCTTGACTAGAGGCTGTAAATTAGAGCTGTAATTATAACTTGGGGTAATAAGAGCTCCATTTCACTTGTGTTGTGGCTGACTAGCTCAGGCATTGTTTCCCTACTCATTCATTGATCTGTTCCAGGATGAGGGTCAATGGTCACACTTTGTTTGTTTGTTTGTTTTTAATTTCACCAATATCTTTCCTATTTCTAAATAAATACCAGCCAACAGCCCTTTTTAATTCAAATGTTTTAAATCTCATTTTAATATGTGCAGCATATAATTCACAGATTATTTCCTTATCTCTTATGATCTTTGACTCTTAAAGTCAGCTTGTTAATTGCTCACTCCTCCTGAAGGACAGGCAGAGTTCACCTTTGGAGAATACTTTTTCTAAACACTTTTCTAATCCTTAACATAATAATATGAGAAGAATCCGTTGTTCAACAGCACAGTGCTCACTGTGAAACAAAATGTGAAGTTTAGAGAAAAGCAAAGGTAATAGCTTTCTTTATAAAAAATAAAAAATAATAATTTATAGTATACATACAGCCATAGCATTTCTTTCTGAAGGCCAATACAAACTTTTCTGTAAGTTCATAATAATTATGTAGGCTGATGAATGCCTAATTAAAAATGAGTCGTTGGGTTTTTGTTAATCTTTGCAACCATCTCATTTTTAAAATATCCCTCCTCAATTGAAAATCTTCTATAGTAGAGATAGTTATGAAAAAAATAAAAGATTTTGTAGTTGATTGATATGTGATGATTTAAAATGAAATTTGTAACATCTGGTCATAGGTCTTCCTTTCATAATTAACTATAGGTTTCTCTATATTAACATGTAATTCTATTTTTTTCAGGCTTTCAATAGGAAAAGTTGTATTTCAACAGTTGAGACATATGAGGCACAATTATATCTCAAAGTATTATCTATTTATTCTGTTTGTACTTTGAAAGCCATTTTCCTGACCCTGTTCCACATTGAAGCAGAAGAAATGATTCAAACACTCTCCCAAATGCTAGCCAAAGATTCTCTTCTCAGATGCATTGTTTTAGGGGCAGATTTTTATTCTTGGGATGCATCAGATAAGAAGGGCCTAGGGAAAGGAGAGACAGAAAACAAAACTAAAAAAAGGCATATGCCTTTGGAAGGAGAATTATTTTTGCAAAGGACAAGAGCAGAATGGAAGAGATTCAGAGGATGAGCTACGCTAAAGTCTGGACCTCCTCCATGCTCCCTCCTCCACGTCTGACTGATTGGTTTTGGGGAACCTGCAGATCTGTGGTCCTGACCTGCCTGAACAGAGCAGGACAACTGTGTGAGTCAGGGGCCTGAAAAAGGGACCCTGCCTTGACCAAGGTCAAAATGAAATGAACCCTAGAGAAATTTTACTGTGAGCAGAGACAATACTAACTCCACTATCCTTATTACAGGTGCTTAAGTGAAATACCTATAATAATAAATTTCTTTTTTGGAGATAACACAATGAAACTTACACTGAAAATTAAAAAAACCTCAATAAAACCCAAAGAAACAAACAAAAACAAAATGAAGATTTCCTCCCATAGAAAATATTGAAGGTAATATGTGAAGGCTGTAAAGACAGTTTCAAAAGTTTCATTTAGTGTTTGAACAATGGTTATGTTATTGATATAATTGTTCAAGCTGCTATGGTCACTATTCTGAAGAAGGGCTGACTCAGATGAGTTAAAAAAAAAAAAACAAAAAAAAAAAACAAGCACATACAGTCATACTTCTAATCTGAATGACTCATAACTAAACATTATAACCTGAAATTTTGAATCTGAATGTAACACTTTACAAGCAACATAGTTGGGTTTTAACAAGGACTTTGTTGTAAAACTTCTTAATCTAAAGACATGAAACAAATTATTAGAGACAGTGTGGTAATACAAAAAGAGAACAGGTTTTGGAGGCAGGCTTAGTTGGCTTTCTGTTTTCAGCTGTGTGAACCTGGCATAATTGAACTCAGCTTCCCTGAGTTTTAGTTCCTGTATAAAATGGGAAAATTACTATCTACTTAGAACAGTTGTGCATAGGATTCAAGGAGATAATATGAAAACAGCATTTACCTGCTGATGTGCTATGGCTATTATTATGATAAGTAATGGAACTTTCTAGACATTCCTGGAGGCTAGTGAGGTGGTTGTATTTTGGGCAGATAGACTTTTAGGCAGCTGTTAAAAGCACTTCTAACCACAAAATTGTCTCATCCTACAATTCTGTAGTTCTTCATTTGGAACTGTGATATTTTGTTTCTATCTTTTTGACAAGGAATAGTAGACTCCTTCAAAGGCGCACTCTATTAGATCGATGGGCTTATTTTCTGAAGGACAGTAAATGTCTTATTTAAGATATCAAACTTGTCCACTCCACAACCACATAATTTCTTTTCTTTGAAAATTAAGTACTTTGTGGGCATTTGAATGACAGACTATTACATGTCTACTATTACATTAGCACTACTTCCTACTTTTATGACCTTGGGCAAATCATGTAACTTCTTTCTGCTCCGATTTCTTCAATAAGAGAATGGGGATGATAATTCTATTCTGTAATTTATTTCATTATTTATGTAAGCATCAAATGAAATAACTAACATATGCTGTGAAAATGATTAAGTACTATGCCAATTTGAAGCATTAGTGGGTTGAATATGGATTAAATAAAACATTCAAGTTTAGACAAAATTAGATTTTTTAATTGTTGTCTGCATTATCCTTTAGGTTAGAGGTGTAACAATTTCTTGTTTTAATATTTCTCTCATCAATCAACTCGGAAACTTCTCCCTCTTTTTTGAGAAGCATCAAATAGTAATGGACCATCACAGGTTTGAGCATTGGGATGTCTGTGATCTACGTCATACTTTTGCTATTTTTTAACTTTATAATGTAGGGCAGATATTGTGCATGTTTTTACTTGAGTTGCATCATCTCTGAAATAATGGAGGTTATTATGTTTTCTTCTAGTTTTATAAACTTATGTGGGCATTCCTTTAAACCACCACTGTGGTTCTTCCTGGACAGTTGAAAATGTCCCCTTTAACAAACATGAATATAATATGTGTTATTATGCCTGTTCTCTGTATTACAGTGGGGGCCCTTGTAGGGAAAGAGATACTCATCTTTTGCCTTTAAAAAATTAATATTATATTTAATAACTATTGATTAAAAGTTAATTCTGTGCCAGGCTTTACTGAGTGATATATATTTATACATCTCACAGAATGAATATGTGTGTATATATTTATTTTTTAAATTAGTTTCGGGTGTACAGAACATACTGATCAAATATTTCATAACTCACAAAGTGATAACTCCAACAAGTCTAGTACCCACTCAACGCTGTACATAGTTATTAGGACATTATTGACTATATTCCCCATGTTGTTTGTTCTACACATCCCTGTGACTATTTTGTTTTAAATCGTAGTTGACATTCAATATTATTTTATGTTAGTTTCAGGTGTAATGCATAGTGTTTAGACATTTATATAATTTATGAAGTGATCCCCTAATAAATCTGACACCAATTGTCATTTTACATCCCCTTGAGTTTTCTGTAACTAACAATTGTTCGTCTTCACCTTTCTTACCCACCCCCAAACATCAGTTTGATCTCTATGGGTCTATTTCTGTTTTGTTTGTTTATTGTGTTCTTTAGATTCCACATCTAATGAGATCAAATATGGTGTTTGTCGTTCCCATCTGACTTATTTCACTTAGCATAATACCGTCTAGGTCCACCCATACTGTTGCCGATGGTGAGATTTAATTCATTTTTTATGGCCAAGTATTATTTCATTGTACATATGTACCATTATTTCTTTATCTGATCATCTAATAATGGGCATTTTGGTTGTTTCTGTATCTTAGCTATTGTAAATAGCATGGCAGTGAACATAGGTGTGCAAGTATCTTGCTGAATTAGTGTTTTGGATATCTTTGGATAAATACCCAGGAGTGGAATTGCTAAGTCATAACATAGCTCTATTTTTAATTTTTTTAATTGTTAAATTTATTGTGGTGACATTGGTTAGTAAAATTTACATATGTTCTAGGTGTACAATCCTATAATACACTGTCTCTATTTTTAATTTTTTGAGGAACCTCCCTATTGTTTTTCATAGTGGCTGCCCCAATTTCCAATCCCACCAATAGTGCACAAGTGTTCCCTTTTCTCCACATCCTTGCCAACACTTGTTTGTTGATTTATTGATGACAGCCATCCTGACAGGTATGAGGTGATATCTCATTGTGGTTTCAATTTGCATTTCTCTGATGATTAGTGATGTTGAGCATTTTTTTATATGTCTATTAGCCTTTTGTATGTTCGGGAAAGAGATATTCTTAAATATTAATATTCTGTCAGGAAGAAATGCCAAAGAGCAGTATTTATGGTTTGTTTTCTAAGTGCATTTGACCTTTTTGCTGTTGTTGTTGTTGTTATTGAATTACTGTATTCATCTTTCAAAGAAAGTATTATTATTTTCCCCAGGAGGACTAATATATGTGCTTTGAAGTTCAGAGGAGTCAAGTTTTTGCTATATTTATTATAAAGTAGCATGCTTAAAACTACTTCAAATAAATGAGATAATTGCCCACATCACACTCTTTCATTGTTGATAGGACTCTCATTTATCAGCATGCTCACAGAATAGCATTTTTGACATACACAGCCTTGATTTAATCTTTATCTTAATGAGCAGTGATAAAGATGATAAAAGATAGAGTAAAAAATAAAACCCAAACGCTTTACCTGTTGAGTTAGTTATCACATTTGAACTTCTCTTTTGGCAAGTAAGAGAAGTAAAGTCACATTTCTTAATTAACTTTTAAAAGATCCTTAATTATTCAACTAGTAATTTGGGTGATTGTTGATTAATTAGTCCTTCTGTTTTTTTTCCTTCTTTCTCTTCAACTTTAAGCATTTATTTCATATTAATTATCAGGTAATAAGAGAAATAAGAGAAAAATGAATTTAACTTTTTATATTATTTGCTCATCTTCTTAGAAAAAAGCCATTTGTATTTCAAATCAGGATTTAAAAAATAATTTGAGAATTTATTTGTGCTTTGAACATTTTTCATTAAAAATTATGCTCTGTTTATATACTAAAATAAATAAACTTAATACTCTCTATTCTTTTCTTCTAATATAATTGCAGTTAGTAGTTTGAATGTGTGTTTTCACTCTTCTATGTGTTTGTCCACATAATATTTACATCTCTACAAGTTTGGCAGCTAAACATAGGACTGTACTTTAGGTGTAGCAGCTCACAATTTCCATTTTTTAACAATATATGTTAGAGGTCTTCAGTGCAAAAATGTCTTCTTTCTTTGTAATAGCTGCTTATCATTGCACAGTATAAATGTATTTTGTAGCTTATTTTATTCCATTCCCTTCATGTTATTTAGGTTGTTTTTACCTTTTTTGATATTTTAGTCTTTCAGTAAACATTCTATGCATTGTCTTTCTTAGCAGAAGTGCATATCTGTAGGATATAATTAGAGGCAGAATTGTTGAGTTGAAGAATATACGAGGCCTGTCCAGAATGTGTCTGGCCATGTCATATGAAAAATAGAGGTATTTCTGGCTGGATTTTTTCTAGGCAGCCCTCGTATGTGCTTTAAAATTTCAGGTCCTACCACTCTGCCTTCCAGTAATGCTTACCAGTTTATATTCGCACAACCAGTGTACAAGAATACTTGTTTCTCCTTACCCTCACCAATACTTGACGTTATCAGTCTTTTAAATTTTTGCCAATTTAATAGACAAAATATAATTGTTTACTTAAATTTGTATTGAACATGTGTTCATATGTTTGTCCATCTAATTTTTTCTGTAGGTGATGTTTATATGATTTTATTTATATTGTTTTGTTTATCCTTTATTTTTATTAAATTATTTTGTATTTAATATTGCACACATTCTTGTATTGACCGGCTTATGGTTATTATTATTTTTTTTTTAAGTTTGTAAAAGCTGCTTATAACTTCTGGAGGTAACTTTTTCTGTTCTATATGATACAAATATTTTTCTCCAATTTGTTGCTTGATGTTGAATTTTGTTATGTAATTTTTGTTTTTGTTTAACTATTTGAAATTTTTTATGCAGTTGAACTTACCAATTTTTAAATTTGCATTCTGTGTTTTTTTTAGATATTCTATATAATGATGCCATTAAATATTTTTAAATAAAATGATAAAATAAATATTATAGTACCCAATAGTAAAAAGTAATACATTAGTCATTTTAATTATATTCATACATTTTTCAAAAAGGTGGAAAAACTTATACATACATATTGATTTGCCACAATAATGAATAATATTAGTTAATTAAGTTAAAAATTATCAATAATTTGGTCAAAACCGATCTTCTTCACATATTCAAGTGCCACAGATACTATTGCCTGATTTTTCATTCATGGCTCACAGTTGCTTAAAGAACATGTTTTATTAATTTTAATTTTGGAAGTTTTTAAATGAAAACAGGCATACCAAAAATAACAGTTGTGGTGGCCAGAAGTAGTCATATTTTCTATGAATCTTGAGGAGAAAACTGAGAGCATTTCATGATGATGTGGATTTGGAATATGAGGGGGAAGAAAAGAGGAATGAAGGATTATTTCATGATTTTTTGCCTGCACACCTAGAAGTTACTGTCAACTGGGAGGCTTCAAGTAGATGGAATGGGGAAATTAAAAGTTCACTCTTATGCCATCTGTGAGATTTTCATTTGTCATCTGGGTAGAATTGTTTAGTAGCCAATTGGACATATGATCTGAAGTGAGGAGGGAAGCTTGAGCTGGACATATAATATATTTATTAGGATACAGTCATGAAAGAGGATGAGATCACAAAAGGAGTGAATGTTGTTAGAGAATAGGACTAAGAAATAAACCCCAAACAACTAATATTAAGAGATTGGAGTTCCCTGGTGGTGTAGTGGCTTAAGGCTTCATCGCTGGCACTGTCAGCGCTGCAGCCTAGGTTCGATTCCCAGCCAGGGAACTACCCACATACAAAAAAAGAAAAAAAAAGAGATCAGCCAAAGGAGGAGATGACTAGGAACTGGCCCCTTAGATACCATAATAATGAAGAATGCTTGGTGACTTGTCAGCCAGGTTAAAATATTGTATCCAGCAAGCCATAATCAACACTGTCAAATGTTACTCACAGGTCATGTAAGGTGAAGACTGTTAATTAACCATTAGTTACTATTGTGACACTGATAAGAACTAAGAACAGCATGGTGGAGTCATGGATAAAAGCCTGACTGGTGTGAGTGAGAGAATGGAAGGAGAGGATGTGAGGACTATACATATAGACAACTGTATCAAGGGGAGCAAAGAAATGGGGTCATTTCTGATGGGATTGAAATGCCTTCATTAGAAGATGAAGAAGGTCATAGAACACATGATAGGATTAGTCCCTATGGATCCAAGAAACTTCTGTACGGTCTTCCATTTCCCAGGAATTTTTGTTTTCCTGTTTTGTATGAATAATTAAGTGTTACTTTATCAAGTAGCTTTTAAATTGTTGATTGGACTATACTCCTGCATTTCTCTATCTCTTCAGTCAACATGTAAGTTTTTCATTAAAATTGAGAAAATTTATTGCTCCAGCTTTAAAGCTGGTATGGCTATGACGTTTGACATAGTCATTTCAACATGTTCCTATTTCTAATGTAGTTATAAAGTAAACAGCAAATGTTGTCTGGTATGTTTGACCTCAAGCAGGAACTTGAATAATTTGTGTAGATCCTTACACAAGTGCTATAGCTGCACACCAAACCTACTTTTTGAGTTGTTAACCAAAGTGCATTTCTTCTCAGTTCAACAATAGTGATTTTAAATGTTATACAAGTTATAGGCAGAAAATGATTTTACTTGTCATTGTTTAATAAAATAATACATTTTAGGTGGATGAATGGAATAATTATTTATATAAATTTATATTTTCTTTCAGTTTTGTCAAAGCAACATGCTTCCCAAGTCCTGGTTAGGAAGCGTCGTGCAAATTCTCTGTTTGAAGAAACCAAAAAGGGCAATCTTGAAAGAGAATGCATCGAAGAACTGTGCAATAAAGAAGAAGCCAGGGAGATCTTTGAAAATAACCCTGAAACGGTAAGAACTCATGAAAATTAATGTTAGCACATCTAGACATACAATTACAGACAAAATATTTCCAGCTTGAGTCTTTGTTCCCTTGTGTTCCTTTGTAAAGTTAATGGTTGTGTATACCACGTTTCACATATAACCACGGAAGCATTTCAGGAGGAAGTAACTTCAAAGGAAGTTGTGCTTTTTAGGAAGACACTATTACTAAAAGCCATGTGCTCTGACCAAAGTGTAATTCAATTATACCTCCTTATTAGCAAATAGTATCCACCTCATGGTTTGTAAATACTTTCTCCCAACCAGAATTTGGTACTATTGGGTGAGTGGGGGAGGCATCTGAAGTGTAGCGTGTGTATGCTTGCACATTCTTGATTGCATTGTTATCACTACATTAAATCTCTCCACTGGCATTTTTAAGGCTTTAATCCAGAACTTGGTACGTAATAGATAGTCAGGGAATGCTTGCTGAAGAATTCATTCAGTACAATGTCCCCGAGTATACTTTAATATATTCCATAATCCCTTGGGAAATTTTCCTGAGTCATTTTATGTCACCAGTAATCCCTGGAATTAGAATTTATATCTTTAGTTTATAAAGGTTGCCAGGTTAGTTTTAAAATTTCAAATCATAAAGACCCCTAATTATCATACAGAAATATGGGACTCCTAGACCTTCTCTTTAATTCTCTTATTTCATACAGGAGCATATTCTCTGACATGTTGTGTAGGTAGCAGGAGAATAAACAGTCTTCTAAGAATTAGGGGTAAGGTGACCTTGAGAATTCAAGTTTGATAACCTTCACAGTTACCTCAGATATTTTTCCTGAGATGAATTATATAACCAAAAGGAAATGAGGGAGAAAACCTAATACAAAGTACCTCTTTTGCCTCTGCCATGGCTCTTGGGACTATGAGACTAAATGAGAGATCATGAGAAAGAATCTCTATAGTTAGAGAACTTGTCCAAATAAGTAATAACTTTTGTCTCTTGGGTTACCTGCACCTACTCTAATAGGTTCAAAGGGAATATTTTCCATGGTACCTCAAAGATTTATTTTTAATATTCTCTGGGATTGAATCAAAATGTATCAGCTCTCTTGCTTTTGTGGATGAGCGATTGGCAAAGCAAAAATATTTTATTCCACACAATACAGCAGAATATTCTCATTTCATAGGAAAGAGATACACACACATGTGCATATACACATTTATTTTTATTATGGAATTTTAAAATATGTACTAGAGAGAACAATATAATAAATCCTAATATACCTATCTCCCACTTCAACAATGATCAACAATCTCCCATACTTACTTTACCTATTCTCTATCTCACCTACTCTAATTTTGTTTTATTTTGCTTGAAGATTTAAAGATCTGCATGTCTGAACTATCATAGTATTTGTGTCACCCATAAATACTTGAATATGTATTTCTAACACTGTAAATATGTTCTTATAGCTTAGCCTCTGAGTAGCAAAGTGGGAGTGAGGTAGAACGTAAAAGACCATAATGGAAGGAAGACCCTAGAGAAAGGAATTTCACTGTTGTGCTTCTGCTCCTCACTCATTATGACATTGGTCTCATTGACAGAAGAGAAACAAAATAGAGAGGGAAAGGAAGAAATGGGAGAAAGGAAAGAACATTTGTTACTTCTCACTTCTGTCCTTGACCACTCAGTATCCATATTCCTAACACCTTAGTCCATGTTCCCAATCTCTACCCTGTTGTTTACCTCCCCATTGTTCCTAATACATTCCTTTCACCATCACATCATACATTGAACCCATTCGTTGTTTTTCACCCTCCTGGCTTTTGGTCTGTAAAAGACAACACTGCTGTCTGAAATACTTGGTGGGAGATTCCATCCTTATCAACTAATAGATAAGTGTTGTGTAGGTTTATAGGCGAGAGGAGGAAACAGTGAGGACTTTGACTCTGTAGTGGATCAACTTTGTTTTGTACTTGAGTACGTTTTTTGTGTAGAAACACTGGTTTCTCATGCGGTGTTCTTGTGCTATTAATGTTACACATTATACATATTATGGCTTACAAAGGCATTTATAAATAAGCCTGGGAACCTTACCATTAGAAATCATTTTTAACATTTGTCTCTCTTAGTTAAAATGCATTTCTTAGTCCAAATTACTGATTTACAGACAAACTATTGGTACATAATCAATTAATAAGTAAGGTATTACTACTTTAATTCACTTAATTAATCAGATGGTGTCAGTGTTATTCAACATTGAATCTGATGTATGTAAATAGCATGACATGAAACGTGTCAAATGGGTATCTAATCATTATGGAAAAATTAAAGGATTTACAAAAGGGTGCACATTTGATTACATTTAATAACTTCACTAAAACCTGTTTTCAGACTACAAGCTTTTAAAGCATGATTTAATTGATCAATATTGACTTAAGCCTAAGCCAACATTAGCTTAATGTTATTAGCTTAACGTTATTAGTTATCTACTATTGGTATATTTTATTATAGAAAAAATGTTACAATGTGGAAATAAAAGTTATATGTAATTTGTTTGCATCTTTTAAATAAAAATCATTTAAAAATTATTTTAACTCTCTAGTGAAATATAGATTTGTTATGATAATTTTTTTCTTTTCTTTCTTTCTAGGAGTATTTTTATCCAAAATATTTAGGTAAGTTCAAAGGATTTCAATCATATAATCTTAGAAATGGAGGGAACATAGATATGATCAAGCCCAACCCTCTACCTGCATATTTCACCTAATATAATTTCATTAGCTTTGGGAGTAAGATCCCATTCTATATGCAGTATTGCTCTTCTTTAAAGTTACATAGAAATATTTGGAATGGTTCTTTAATTACCATGTGTCATTTTGACTTTTAGTCTTTTATTTTTCATGTCTTTCTCATAAAGAGTCATTGGGCTAATGCTAACGAAGTTAGATTTAGATCGTGAATTACCTTTTAAGGAAAGGAAAGATCTCTGTACTCTCCAGAGCTTGCAGCATTGGTACTTACCATTTAAATATTTATAGACATTATTAACAACCTCTCTCTTTGCAACATCATTACATCATTCCCTGCAATATCCCACCTATATTTTGCTTTTGTACACAATTCTGGACTCTCAAAGAGTGAAGTTCATTTCCACACCCAAACAGATTAGATGATTCAACTCAATATCAATTGAAGATAGCAAGGTTTCAGTTTGCTTTAACCAAATATAGAAATATTTTGAATTAATTTTACTTGGGATAGTTGTCAAACATTCATAACAATAAAAGTTGCTTATACTTTGCACACCTCTTTCTGATGGGATTCTCTGTAGCTCCAGCCCACAAAGCTGTGCTCTCCCTCCTTTCAGCTCAGAATATTCCCCATCTGTGCATCTTCCCAGCCCACTCTCATTCCAGCCAACTTGAGCAGCAAGCCCTGCAGAAATGAAAAGTGAATCTTGGAAAAAAGTAGAAATGTACTGATACACATTAATAATTATACGGCTTAAATTTTACTAATATAATTTTGCAAATATCTATTGAACTATTATTTCTCTTGAAATTTGAGGGTTTAATTATAGTTTAGGGCTTTACTTTTTGTTTGTTTATATTTTTGTTTCTGAATACCCTTGCAAAGATTTCAGAGATTATCTTTAGATGAGGTATATTTCTTCCTTTCCCCTTTTCTAGGGAGCCTTACATTGAAATGATGGTATGATGATATTTACCCTTCAGGACAATTAACAAGATAAGACCCTAAGATCACTGTATAGAAAACCCTTTTAGAGCCAAATACTCTTTTTTTTTTTTTTTCATAATCTTGGAGTAGTTACTTTGCCATTCTTTGAATGTCCAAGATGATCTGAATCTTATTTGAGCCAAGTAGACTCAACTATAACACAAGCACTGTCTGGAAAAAAAATCCAGCCATAAATGCCTCTATTTTTCCAATTACATAGCTGAATACATTCCAGACAGCCCTGTATTACATCTTGTTTCACTCTCTCAACTATTATACAAAATCTCAGTTCAGTGTTATCTCTGTTTAGAACTTCGTGACATGATCCATTTCTGCTCTTTTGGCTGCTGGGTATTTTCCAGTTAACTTATTACAATTCTTTTTATTATTTCTAATCCAACATTTCTCCTGCAAGATCTTAAAATTATTTAACCTCCATGAGTCATAGTTTTCTCATTTGTTAAATGGATAGCAATAATTTACCTACTAAGATTTTTAGAAAAGAATTAAGATAATGTTTTTAAGGCACTTAGCTAAATATATCATGCTAATCCTCTTTATTTTTATTCCTTAACTTCTCTTCTAGTTCCATTTTTATTCTTTTCTTTCCTTTTCTAGCTACTAATAACAGGCTTAAACAAATTTGTAAAGGGGACACTATAAATTGTGTAGTAATATTTATGTCTCTCAATTCCTAAATGCAAAAAGATTTTCTAAAACTAGCGAGTTCCCTGGTGCTATAGTGGCTTAGGCTTCAGCGCTGTCAATGCTGTGGCCTGGGTTCGATTCCCAGCCAGGGAACTACTCACATTAAAAAAAAAAAAAAAAAAGATTTTCTAAAAGTTTTAGCGGCTACCTCTTAAAAGAAAAATGAGATGTAGATACACATTTATGAAAAACATCTTTTGTAAGCTATACATGACTCACTGTAAAAACTAAGGGTTTGCACTGTTAAAGTGGAGAAAAGAGAATAGGGAGGCTATTTCAGGTTCTCTATTTTACATAGAAATTTGAGTATTTTATAAATAGACAATATTTGGTTATTAAAAATTTACAAGTTTTCATTAAAAAACATAACATTAATCACTGTTTCTTAGGTCCTTGCATTGAGTCTGTTTCTCTAGGCATCAACACTCTTAAAAATACATACCTTGATTTCAGAGTATATATATATAAAGAAAAACAACATTTTAATACAAGATTATGTGTTTTGGAGAAATTCCTTAGATACAATATTTTTCTTTTTTTCTTTTTATTCTTTTCAAGTTCCTCTTTGCTGGCTTGATCCCACTTTCTCTTCCCTTTGCCTATCTTATTTGACAGCATCTTGGAAAAACTAAGTACCAAATAAATAAGTGAGCAAATAAGATGTGAGCTGTAGTCTCAGACTTTAAGATTTCTACTGTGTCAGGTTTAGCAAGTTATTTAACTTTTCAGGTTCTATATATAAATATACACTATAACTATATTTTCAGCGCTATTGGGAGTACCAAATAAGTTTATTTATGTAGATAGACTTTTTTACTGCAGCAAACTCTCTTTACATGTAAATTGTTATTATTTCACCAACCCATACTATGAAACAAAAATATTTCTTTATTTTGATTTATTTTTTACTCAAATTTTATATTTGGATCTTTATTTAAACATAGGCATATGTGATGAATTCCACTATTGAAACAGAAAAGAAATGCTCTCGTGAAGCTGAAGTTTTCTGTTATTTCATGTATACAAGGGCTGTCTGGAAAGTATCCAGCCATGCAATATAAAAAATAGAGGCATTTATGGCTGGATTTCTTCTGGACAGCCCTTATATATTTTGTAGTCCAGATTTTCCTACTTGGGAAAAAAAATTATAATCCTGTTTCTGGTAAACCTAACAGTAATTTTACTAATTACCACTGCCCATGCATGGAGCTCCTCACAGTGAGATAAGGACACCCAAGAGATTAGTCCTCTAGTAGCCCATACTGTTTGGACAGTTTCAACAGTTTAGAATACACTTCAATCTTTACATATGTCCTAATACTGCATTGAAAACATGGAATTTGGACAAATACTCTGAGTTTTACTATGTATACATAAATTTTTAAGTTGTGTTCTTTTCCTTAGAAAATAGAATAAATATCTATATTCTATATATCATTAACCTTTAAAATATCACCTGATAAAGCAGAAGATTCTATGAATGGGAGAGAAATTTCTTGGAAATAATGCTAAATTCTGAGCCTAAATATAAACATTAGAAATAATTTTTAGTTTCTAGTTCTTGCCAAGTTGGTGAATTAGCCCAGTCTGCTGACTTCTTCTTGTAAAATCACTTCAACAGAAGCATTAGCATTCCAGGCACTAATAATAACAAAATAAAATGAGAGACAACTGGAAACATGAGAAACCCAGGGGTAGACTGAAGGCTGGCTTGTGTGTGGGAATTGGTGTGCTGACTGCTGAGGCGGCAGTAAGAGAACAGATTGGAATATTCTTTAAATAACCTAAGCATAAGCATTCAAATCAAGAACATTTTTTTTTAAGTACAATAAAGTAAACCATGAGAAACAAGAAATAAATAACAAAAATAGAGATAAAAATTAAGTTAAATGGAAAACAAAAGAGAAGATAAACAAAAGCAAAATCATATTCTTTGAAAAGAATCAAAAGTTAAACTGACCTGTTAAGAATAATCAAGGAAAAAGAAAAACAAGGTAAAGAGGGGATGCCAAAACACAAAGTGTAGGTTAAAAAAGAAAAATACTATAAACCCATCAGAGATTAGACTTATAATCAGAAAACAAAGATCATCCAAAAATAAAATACAGTCATAAAGTATTACATAAAGCTATACTATAATATATTTGGAAACTGGATAAAATAGATATAGTTCCAGAAATATATAAAGCATCTATAATTTCACAAGGAAGAAATAGAGAAGTTGGTTGTACAAATGAGTACTAACCAAGCTAAAAACCTCAAAGTCCTCTTCTCTATGTCCCCCCAAATCTAGACCCAGATATTTTACAACTTCTTCCACATTCAAATAGTTAAATTCCCTTTTATAAAATTATCATGGAAAATAGAAAAAGATCTTTGCTGTGAGCTTATTCTAAAAGGCTGCTATAATTTTGATTGAAAAACCAGAAAATAAATATAATTTCTTTACATTTGTGAGTGAATTCTGAATTAAATGATACCCAATCTAATGTAAAGTATATTAAAAGTGCTAAGTAGGTTTTATTCTCAAAATTCAAGGGTGGTTTAACATCAGAAAATTCATTAATGTAATTCTCTGCATAGTTTATTATTACCTCAGTTCATACTAAAAAAGCAGTTGATAAAGTTCAGCACTAGTTATGATAAAAACTTTTTACAAACTATGATTATAGAACAACTTTCTGAGCTTGGTATATATTGATGAGCTTGTAATTTATCTTCCCAATTTTGACATTTTGTCCAGGACATATACTAGAATAGATAAATGCCAAGTAAAAAGTAACAAAATAGAACTATTCTGGGCAAATCATCATGTATGGTCATGCTAATGATACATATACAACATGAGAGAAAAAAAAGAAGGAAAGGAAGGAAGGACAGACAAAACCTAAACAGTATACTTAATGGGTGAATTTTAGTTATAGTTCCTTTGTGGTTGAGAGCAAGAAGTGATGCACTGGAGGTTACAGACAATTCAATAAGGAAGTAAAAATAAAGATTATGTAGATAACAAGGCCAAATATGTAACTATCGTTATTTCTAATTGATATAATTATATATCTAGGAAAAAATGGAATCTGTAGACAAAATATTAGGACACATGAGAGATTTTAGATAGTCTAAGACTACCTCATAAAAATCAGTGGTAGTTCTTTACAAACGATAGTCCAGTAGAAAATGAAAGTGGATATCATTCATAATAGCAAATCCCATAGACTATCTCAAAATATCTTAAGAATATATAAGGCCTCTATAGAGAAAATTTTAAAACTCAGATTAGGGATATAGCAGATGAACTGAAATCCTGGCAAGGTGTTTTATGATCTTGAATTGAGTGATGCTATAAGGAGATCAATTAATCTGTATATTCAGAGAAATCCTGTTTAAAATTCCAGCTGGATTTTTTAATAAAGGAAGTTAATAACTTTACTAGTATTTAAGTCAGGGAATAAAAGTCCACGCATGCCTGAATGAGCCTTAAAAATGCAAAAGGAAGAAATTCCTCATCAAATATTAACAATAAAAAGTTACAGAAAAAAACCATATGCAATTGTCAGAACAACATGTAGACTAATGAACTTAACAAAGTTTAGAGAGAGACCCATCTATCTATGGCAACCTTATATTTGACAAAGATGATACCACATATCACTGTAAATTGTTTAGAAGATTGTGTTGGGAAGGCTGGCTAAGTGTAATTAGAAAAATAAATGTGGGTTCCTACCTATCACCAAATGTAAAGCTTGATTCTAGGTGAAATAAAGACACAAATGTTAAAGTAAAAGTATAAAATTAAACACAAAATATATGAGAATATCTTTATTATCAGTGACATGGAGCAGAAAACTTCAAATGCACAAACCATAAGGCAAAATAATCAATAAATTTAGTTACAGCAAAATTAAGACCTTCTCTTAAAAGACAGATATAAAGGATAACTTTAAGAGACAGGTAAGAGAATGAGAGATGATATTTATAAATGTTTAAATTTCTGCAAACCTACATGAACAATAAATGTCAATAGAAAAATGGTTAATAATAAAATATTCAGAGGAAGAAACCCAAACATGTATTAAATGATATGAAAATATGCTCCATTTCACTAGAAATAAAAAAAATATATATGAGCTATTATTTTTTTACCTATTCTGACAATAATTAGGAAGCCAATATTGGCAATTATTATTTTCTGCTGGTAGGAATGCTCCTCTGAAGAGCCACTAAGTTCATGCCTATTTAATAATCCTGCAATTCTAGAACCCCCTTGGTGTCTATTCCAAAGAAATTCTTATGCATGTACTAACAAGACACACATGAAGATATCCATTGTACTGCTACTTTGTAGAGGTGGGAAATTAGAAGCTATCTGAGTATCTATTGTGGGTAGAAAGAACTTTTAAAATGGTGATTGCAAGCCATCAATAATGTTTAGCAGTTAGAAATAATAAATTATATGTAGCACCGTAGATATATCATAAAAATACAATGCTGAGTAAGAGATGTCAGAGAACATGATATATAATACACAGCCATTTACAGAAATGAAAATTTATGGACACAAAATTATAAATACATGTTTTATAAGAACACGCACAAATGAACCCATTAGAATGGTTGCCTAAGGGGTGAATGGGAGTGGAAATTGAGATAAAAGGGATATGTATATATATTTTTAAAAAGCAACAAGCAAGGAGCTTTTCAAAGACCCATAATAATAATTTATTATCAAAGCAAGCACATGGATAATTCAGCCTTCCTCCTCTGATGTCAAAACAAGCAAACTTGTAGGCTTTTATGTGGTGGCCTGTTCTGTGATTTAAAGACAAAGACCTGTAGTAGTTTCCCAGAGAAAAGAAAAACTTGCTATATCTGGCTCCACAATAATCCAAATACAATTTTTGTTTAGGTCACAATGTCTTTTTGAACTATTTTTTAGAATTGAAAAATCAAGACAGATAAGACAGTGGTGCCTATAGTATGTGGTAATAGAGAATCAAGTAGTTTAATCCCTAGCAAGATTAATGAAGGGAAAAAAAGTAAATAGTGTATAGGAATTCTCACAGCCTAAAACCAACATTTCTTTCTAGAATGTTCTGTCCTGACTACAAGAATCAAAGTGCCTTCTTCTTGGGCTTTGCTTCCCAATGACACTATTTTTAATTTCTAATCCCATTTCTTACAAGAGCTTCTGCTTCAGGCTACAAAAGCTGGGACAAACTATCTTTAACTCTCACTTTCCTATTTATCCTCTCCAACTTCCCCCATTCCTGTTGTGCAGTCAGAAGTGGGAAGGTGAGGGCTCAATAATGCGTGGCTTTGGAGTAGCTATACAACTGGCTCCTCACACTGCAGTAGAATGAGTTAATTGCATGAGATTGTTAACTGCATGAGATTGAGTTATTTAGGAGAAGAGACAAAGGGACCTGAAGAAAGAATATTCAAGACATAAAAATGCTTAGATCTCATTTGGCCTCCAGAAAGACCTTCATGATGTAAGGTGTTTCTGTTGGAAAATATTCTAACCTTCCATGGTAGGCTGAATAATGGTTCCCCCCAAATCTTCATGTCCTAAAAAGTAGAACCTGTGAATGTAAACTTATATGGCAACAGGGACTATGGAAATTAAATTAAGGACCTGGAAATGGGGACATTATTCTGGATTATATGAGTGGGCCCAATGTAATCAAAAGGGTCTTTATACAAGGGAGGCAGGCATTCAGAGTAGGTAGTAGGTTATATGACAATGAAGCAAAAGTTGGGAGGGTTGTGAGAATGGCCCACTAGCCAAGGAATGTGGGTGGCCTTTAGAAGCTGAAAAAGGCAAGGAAATCAATTCTTTCAATTCTACAGGAGAAACACAGGCCTGCTAAGACCTTAATTTCAAACTTCTGATTCCTATAACTGTAAGAGAATAAATTTGTAAGCCACTAAGATTGTGGTAATTCATCACAACAGCAAGGAAACTAATACACACACTGACTTCAAATGAGCCTTTGAGTCCATCTGTGACAAATCTTATTTTCCAAAGATGGCTGCAAAAATATCTTCCATCTTGCATACTCTTCCACAATGTCATCTCCTTCCCATTCAGTACATGAAGTCTGTGCTTACCGCACCTTCCTGGAATCTCAGTGGAAACAGACCACTTTCATCAGTAGAGTATGGTGGAGGTGACAAAATGCCTCCTAATTGGCCTGGCAGTTTCTGCTTTTTTGCCCCTTGGAAGCTAGCCACCATGAAAAAAGTGGCCCTTTGGTACCAGCATGCTAAGGGAAACAGCCACATGGAGAAGGCTGCAGCATCGCATACCAAATGGAGAGAAACGACAAGGAACCTATTATGGAGGTGGACCTTCCAGTACATGCAGCAGAGACAACAGCTCAACCCAAACCTTTCCAAATGTTTGAATTACAAATTGTGAGCAAAATAGAGTGATTATTTTAATCTACTAATTTTGGAGTTCATTACTCAGCAAAAGAAAATCAAATCCAATGTTTTACTAAGTGACTATCTGCACAGTAAAGTGATATACATGTTTTCAGTGACTGTCAAGAAATGTTATATTGTTGGCACTAAGAGACCCATGGACAAAATCAGTAGTTTAATGTTTATTTGGGGACGAGTGGGTTAGGGAGGGGAGAAAAGGGAACGGGTGGGAGAGGAGGGGGGAAGCAAAATATAAGGTGATGGAAAGAGAAGTCACATTAGATGGTGAACTTATACCACAAGTTGACAATGCACTCTAGAATTGTGTGCCTGAAACCTATGTAGTCCTTGCCAACAGATGTCACCCCAATAATTCTAACAATAAAAATGAATTTAAAAATAAAAAGCAACCACTGAGCAAAAAAAAATCAGTAAGTTCTTTATCTCTATTAATTCAGTTGTTAATTCTGGCAGATTGCTATATCTAATTTCATAGAGTTATAGTGAGGAATAAAAATGTGGTAAACCTGCTTTCCTTTGTAATATTGAGCCTTAAGCAAATATTATTATATTAGTCTCTCTGCAGCATAGAAAGAATAGCAAGTTGTCTACAGCAGCCAGAAACATTAACTCATTATGTTGACTTAATCATAGACAATTGTAGATCAAGCTCTGATCTACAGATTAGAGGATAGCTTTAAGTCTCTGCTAAAGAATTAAGAACATAGATTTACATGGCAATAAATTTCTCCACTATTCCAAGATCTTTTTCACTTCCAACTTTATGATTCTTTCTTCTCGAAAGAGAAGCTTTCATAAATGTGTTTTTCATGATTCTGTACTTTTGTAATCTTGCTTTGAATGTTGAATCCTATAAATCCACAGGAGCATAAATATTGTACCTCTTTGGATAATTTCCACCATGATTTCAGATCAAGTAAGCATGTGTACTCTAAACATTTGCTTGTATTTACAGATTGTCTTGGCTCTTTCCGAGCTGGATTATTCACTGCTGCACGTCAGTCAACAAATGCTTACTCTGACCTAAGGAGCTGTGTCAATGGTAAACACCTCTACAATCAACTTAAAAATAAAACAAAACTAAAACATACAAGTGAAGTACACCCATTTAAATATAACTATTTAAAAATCAACAAACATCAATAAATATAAGTAAATATAACTAATGTTTAAAACTCAACAAAATATCCCTTGAAGAGTATGCCCAACAAGGAGATACTCTCAAAATGCATTTCAAAAAATGTTATTCAGATGTAAATGCTGCTGTTTTACTCAAAATGAATTTTCCACATAATGTTTAAATTAAACAGTGTGCCTTGTTTACTAAGCTTTAGGTTATTGATTTCAGAATTTTATTCCCAACTGCTTTATTTTGGCTATTGTTGCATAATCATGTAGTATGACCAAATGTTACAGTTGATTAATAGATCAAAATGGAGCCAGTTTATTTCTCTAACTTTTGGCATCAATAACATAAATGTGGAAAATGTTATGGTACTAAATTTGCCTTCTCCTTCTGAAGTTCACATAGGATCTAGTGATAATTCCAGTAGATTGTCTCTGATTTACCAATTTCCAACTGAAAGTCAGAGAAAAAAAGACAAAATTGCAAGATGTAAATTGGAATGTGTGTCCAGTGAATATTTTACATGCAGCATTAGCAATATCTAGATATTTATCTGAATTTTCTCTAATTTAAAGTTGGTTATAATTACATAAGTAAAACAGTTTGTCTAAACGTGTATATTTAATTCACACTTTATCTCTTTTCGATCTACTAAAGAACAGGGAAATAATTTGATAACAATTTCCTGATTAGTCTTCCTATCATTTTAACTAATACCTAATTTAGTACTACTTTTCAAAAAAAATTTGATGATTTTATGAGGATTTTTCTTTTTTAAATTTTGATAATGAATTTTCAGTTAGGTTCAAAATGTTTTCTTTGCAAGTAAAGGAAATTTCCTCTGGCTAACTAAAGCAGAGGGGAATGTATAATGTTGGAAGGATGGAAGGAACTCACAGAGGTAACTAAAAAGACTTGAGAAGCAGGTGTGGAAATGTGTAGGAACCACTGCAGTGTCTAGTGTGGTGAAAGAAACCAGAAATGAGTAAAGACACCAATGGCCATGTTATTTAAGATAGTGATAGAGTGTTGTGACATTTTATGAAAAAAGTTTCCCTACCCTAAGAATCATAGTACTCTGCTACCAGTTGCCCAAAGTCTGAAAATCATTGTTTCATGTATTTTGACTAGAGTTCTATTTATTTAAGGCAGGAGGATAAGTCTGGTCTCTGTTACTCCATGTTGTCCCAAATTGGAAGTCCCCCAATTTTTTCTATTGATACTGAGAGTAGTTTTATTCATTCTGCATATCTTATGGAATTGTTTTAAGGGTCAAGTAAAATAATATATATGAAAAAATATCTAAATTACAGTTATAAAATACTGTATATATTTGCAAATATAAAAGTAGTTTCCTTTTGCAAAATAATTACGACGGTTTGTCTAAAGGACTCACTTTTTCATGAAAAAGTATTTTAAGGGAGGAGTTACAGGTTTTTTTCATTGATGATAGGCTTCATGCACTAGATTTCTATTAAAGGGCATATAATTTTATTTTACTGTGGCATGTGGTAAAAATTAAATAGATGTCTGTTTCCTTCAGCCATTCCAGACCAGTGTAATCCTCTGCCATGCAATGAAGATGGGTATATGAGCTGCAAAGATGGTCAAGCTTCGTTCATTTGCATTTGTAAATCAGGTTGGCAAGGAGAGAAGTGTGAATTTGGTATGTGTAATAAAGCTACCTGTTTCTGAATTTATCTGAAAAGTTTTCTGAAGGATTTATCACTTTTAAAACTAATTTATTTTTCCCCTTTTTAGATATAAATGAATGCAAAGATCCCTCAAACATAAATGGAGGTTGCAGTCAGATTTGTGATAACATACCTGGTAGTTACCAATGTTCCTGTAAAAGTGGTTTTGTTATGCTTTCAAATAAAAAGGACTGCAAAGGTAAGAGCAAGAAGGTGAAATAAAAAGCTATTTCCTCTGTGAGAGCAAAATTCAGTTAGAGCAGTTTCCCCAAGAAATTCTTAGAAAACTCTTTGGTTGTACATTGATATAATAAACACGCATTACTATCCACTGTAAAGCCTTGTGATATTATGGGACTGCCTTTTAGTTTATAGGGTATTTTATTATATATTGAGTATTTCACTGTTTCTTCTTGTTTGTGTATATGTGTGCACAAACACGAGCACGTTTTAATGAAGAATTTCATTGTATGGTGATAACGTAAAGTTTCAGTGCAAGTCCTTGCATTATGGTATTTGCAAAATTGTTTATACTTTTTTCAGACACTATAATATCATTTCTTTTATTCCCATGAGATAAATAACTATAAATTTTGGCACAATGCTCAATAACTTCTTTCATTTTATTTTATATTTCCTTGTCAGAAATACCTAATTTTCATTATAAACCCTTCATTTTGCACCTCATTTCCTTTTGTGGTTTTGGGAAAAATGAAGATCTAGTTTTCTTTCTTTTTGTACATCAAAGATCACATCATTGGTCATAATTTTTTAAAATTTTAGACTTACATAATTCCTATCAATTTAGCTTTTTAACAGTTATTTTACTAGTCTATTTCTTTTATTTTTCTTTTTCATTTAAAATTCTTAAAATTACATTTTACATACTATATTATAACAGTTTCAAGTATACAGCACAGTGATGAGATATTTATATAACTCACTAAATCCTCATTCTGATACATCTGGTTGCCTCTACCAGCATATATAATAGTTATTACAATGTTATTGACTATATGCCCTATGCTGCATTTTATATCCCTGTGACTATTCTGTGACTATGAATTTGTACTTCCTGATTTCTTTTCCTTTTTTTCTCATCCTTCCAGCTGTCTTCTGATCACCCCAACAAATCTAGTATCCATCTGATACCACACAAAGTTACTGCAACCATATTGACTATATTCCCGTGTTATACTCTGTATCTCTTTGGTTATTGCCTTGTAACAATCACACTTAACTTCTCCATCCCTTTCCCTTATTTGACCCGCTCTCTCATCCCTTCTTCCATCTTCAAGAAGTCCCTCTAACATTCTTGGTAGTACTGGTTTGGTGGTGAGAAATTCCTTTAGCTTTTTCTTGTCTGAGAAGCTCTTTATCTGTCCTTCAATTTTGAATGTTAGCCCTGCTGGATACATTAATCTTGGTTGTAGATCCTTGGTTTTCATCACGTTGAATATTTTCTGTCAGTCCCTTCTGGCCTGTGAAGT
>PVJL010015239.1:0-25058 GCA_004026885.1 Lyroderma lyra | reverse complement strand
TGTCAACTGATTTCTCAACAGGAACTTTGCAGGCCAGAAGAAATTGGCAGGAACTATTCAAAGTAGCAAAAAGCAGGACCTACAACCAAGATTATTCTACCCAGCAAAACTGTCATTTGGAATCAAAGGACAGATAAAATGCTTCCCAGAGGAGAAAAAGTTAAAGGAATTCATCATCTCCAAACAAGTATTATAAGAAATGTTAAGGGGACTCCTTAAAGAAAAATATGAGGTCTGACAATTAAGAACTTATTCTAGAAAAATCTCTTATTGCTGAATATCACTACGGTCACCTTCAAAGTACTTCCCTTAAGAAGCTATGCACCAATGCCAGTGCCTAGTCCACCTTTCAAAGCAATTTGGGAATTCTTCTTCTGGAATGGCCATCAGAGCTGTTCTCAAATGACTTTGATATCCTGAAAGTCATCAAAGCCAAGATTTTCAGTTAAGATTTCCCTGTTTCTTTATCGATGTTTACTTGGTCTGCTGACGATTTTGATGCACTAATTCACAAACGTTTTCATCAGTTCTTCTCTTTACTGGCTGCCCTGACCTCTCTTCATAAGTGATGTTTTCTTGCCCCTTAGAAAAACGTCTAACCCATTTGTATTCTGCCGTTTTCTTCATGGATTATCCCCATAAACTTGGACTAACATGTCCCTGATTTCACTTCCACTCTTGGCAAGTTTAACAAGAAACTTAATGTTTGTTCGTTGCTCTAATTCAAGCTCTGACATTCTTAAGACAGCACACAAAAACACGCAACAATAATGAATGCCACTCTGCAAGACACCCCCACTTGACATGACCACAGCTGTGAGACACAGATATACCAAGGTTATGAGACCTTGCTGAGTTATTTGTACAGTGCTGCCAATGTAAGTGCACAGTAGCAGGTCTGCGAACTTAACTGTCAAAACCTCATAAGGAGAAAAGATAAAAAATATGAATACTAAAATGGCAATAACTACACATCTATCAATAATTATTTTAAATGTAAATGGGTTAAATGATCCAAACAAACTCATAATATAAACATGTTCAGTAACTATGTGGTTGAATGTATAAGAAAACAAGACCCTTACATATGCTGTCTACAAGCAAATCACTTTAGATAAAAAGATTCACACAGACTGAAAGTAAGGGGATGGAAAAAGATATTTGCTGAAAATGGAAATGAACAAACAAACAAAAAAGCTGGGGTAGCAATACTTACACTAGACAAAATAAACTTTAAAACAAAGAAGGACCCTGTAATTCTACTTCTTGGTATTTATCTGAAAAAATACTCCAAAACACTACTTCAAAGGGACATGTGCATCCATATGTTCATTGCAGCATTGTTTATAATATCCAAGATATGGAGGCCGCCTGGGTGTCCATCAATGAATGAATGGATGAAGGAGAGGTGGTACACATATACAATGGGATGTAACTCAGCCATAAAAGGAATGAAACCTAGCCATCTGCAACAGTGTGGATGGACATACATGTACTGTGTTGAGTGGAGAGGGTCAGACCAAGAAAGACAAATGCCATGTGATTCCACTAATATGTGGAATCTAAAGGACAAAATAAATGAACAAACAAAACAGAAACAAACTCATAGATACAGACATTTTGCAAAATGGTCATGGGGATATAAAGTATAGCATAGAGAAAATAGTCAATAATATTGTAATAACTGTGTATGGTGCCAGGTGGGTACTAGATTTATCAGGGTAATCACTTTGTAAGTTATATAGACGTCTAATCACATTATGTTGTACACCTGAAACTAATATAATATTGTGTCTCAAGTGTAATAGAAAAATTAAATCTAATATTAAAAAATAATCTTGTTGGTTAAAAAAAAATATGGAATCACAAAATGTCCTGAATAGCCTAAACAAACAAACAAACAAATAAATAAAAGGAAGTATGCAAACATCGCATCTCTCACCACCGGTCTAAAACAAGCTACTTCCTTCTTAAACACTTTCTATCCCAATATACATTGCTGCCTTATTGCCTTTATGACATTTTTGTCTATGTGATACCATCTTACTTCCTGGTTTATTCTGCTTTTCCATTAGACTATAAGCTGCATGACCTATGGTCCTGTCTGTCTTATTACCTGCTATATTGCAATATTCTAGACACTTCACCGGTATCTAGAATAGTGCCTCAAATAGAATACTGACTCCGGAAGTATTTGTTGAATGAAAAGTTAAACATTTTTTCTTGGCAGACCACAGTAGACTTGTGTTTAATTCTAGGTATCTCACTTTGAAAGGGATCTTGGACAGGATTCAGAGAACAATCAGAACGATGAGAATTCTGGAAACTTCCTCATATGAGGAAGAGTTGAATAAGCTAAGATTGTTCAATTTAAAGAAGAGAAGGCAACAAGGAAACATGGTAGTTATCTTGTAGAATAAAAAGCAAACTTGTTTTGTCAATATTCTAGCTGGCGAAACAGGAAGTAATAGCTTACAGAGAAAGTGATTTCTGGTGTAAGTAGTACGAAGAACTTTGCTTTAAAGAAAGGAATGGAGGCTGGCAATGGAGTGGACTGCCTTTTGGAGTGCTAACTTTCCTGTTACAGATGGCACTTAGCAGAGCTTGATGGCCATCGGGCAGAGGTGTTGTAAATGGGGTCAGGGAGGTGACTAGATAACCTTTAAGGCCTCTCAGTGCTAAATGTTACGGGATTCTATAAGTCTGTTCATACACGAGTGTGGTATTTCCTGGCGTATCCCTTGGAGCATGAGGTCCTTGTGATGCTCCTGTGACAAAAGTTCGCTGGGCAATAGAATATACTGTACTTCCTCCAGTAATGTGCGACTGTAGAAGTGCCTGGCTAGTGTCAAACTAATTGTCCCCATTTTTACCTTGGAACCAGTTCTGACATGGGACCCACCAACATCCCGCAGAACTGAATCCCATGGAACACGTTTTGGGAAACGTGAGCCTGCACGGCGGGGAGAATATTCCTTCCTCCTTAGGATACCTTGAAGTGAAAGGCGCCAGGATTTCTTAGGCTGGAAACATACAAGTTATGGTGCACCCAGAGAAAATTTTTAGATTTTTTGCCATTATAAAGACAAATAATCTACATATCACAGGAACTGGCAGTGTTTTTGCTGGTTCAGAACACAAACAGATCAAGGAACTTGACATTCTACTGAAAAATAGTTTCTGAACATGTTTATATTATGAGTTGTTTCTTTGAACATTCTGCCCATGAATAACTCACATACCCTTAGTTACAAGATAATGAAAACATTAATATTTCATATGCTGAAATGCTTAGAGACAAACACACATAGCAAGTATATTGTCAAAGCTGACCAAAACCAATAAGATAAAATGTGATTTTGTGTGTGTGTGGGGAAATCATTATCTTTTGTTGCACATCCATTAATTTCGTGAGAATACAAAAGTTGGAATGATTCATTGAATGAACAAATGCCTGAGTACCCACTATGTGCTGGGCATGACGGCTGCACTGTGTGTGCTCTCAGGAAGCTCGTTATGTGGGGATGGAGGCAGACAATTAAACAGGACATGATAATATACTGTGGTAAGAACATGATGTGCAGGAGCTGGCTCCTAGTAGCTCATAAGAGTGAATTGGTAAATTTTTAGAATTTCAGTGAAACAGTTGTTAAACACATTATTAACCAGACACGTAGTATTACTGCTATCCATGCTGGTGAGGGTATTTACATTGACTGTGTTGGTCTGGTGGAAATTCTCGGTAACGAAGCACCATGCACAGCTCTTCACAGCTCTGCCTGGTCAATTTAAATTGGCCCTGGTACGACCAATTACAGCACAGAAACTGGCAAACGTGACAAATCAGGGCCTGGTTTCTTGATCTCCCTTGCACCCCACATTTTCTACCCCCAGAGAGCTGGTTGTTAAACATTTACTGGAAGACCACTGGATAGCAAGGACTTTCAAGTCCCCAAGCTTCAGGTTAAAATATACGAGACCTCTGTTAAAAGGTAAAAGCTATCCCACAAGGTTTTTGTATTCTGGTCTTTTCAACTTCTGAAAATCTCTCCTATCCAAAACAAAAACAAAAAGAAAAACAAACAAACAAAAACACCATATTTACTTTTGCCTAAAAACATATTTTTACTCACCAAACATGTATAAAACTTCTACCATGTGCAAGACGTGAGTGGGTCAAGAACATGCCACGCGTGCTTTGAAGGACAGCGACCGGAGCAATGAGGAGTTTGTGTCACACAAACTCTACCATTCCAGATAAGATGCATCTGTCTCCCATGGCTGTGCCTCATGAGACATGTTTATGGGCTAGCTTCAAGTGTTAAAAACATGGAAATGGGAAAAGTTTCCACATGATGTCCCTTGAGTGTCTAAAACCCTTCCTGGAAAGTTCAAAATTTTCCCATGAGAACACTTAGATGGGAGGGAGACGGTCTGTAACACTGACCGCCCCCCAGCCCTCGACTGCCAAGGATTGATGTAAAAGACATCGGAGACCATGTGGGCATCGTCTCCTTTCTCCTATCAGCTTCCTGAAGCTGTGCCCAAGGAGAAAAGGGCTACTTCTGATTTTGTGACGTGCTGCTGGGGTATCAAATACAAACATACATATGGATGTTTCCAGGTGCAGTCTCTCTCCAAATTTCTCGGAGGGCTTGTAGGGGTTCTACCCTGAGACTCATACGTTTTAGGATATTGATACAGTTGGGGTGAGTTAGAAATGAACCCTCATCCTTTATTTCTCTAGAAAAATGATGCTTGCTGCTGCTAATATTTAGCAGGAAGGAAGGTGATGTGTACATAGTATTTCACAGTGAGAAGAGCTTATTCCTCTATATTATCCCCTTTAACTTTCTGAGGGAGGCACGACAAATGCTATAACTACAAATTTTATTTGTAAATAAATACACACAATGAAACCCACTTAAGAGCACATTGTGATGATGATACGGGTTTTAAACCTCATGTGAAAACCTAGCTCAAAATCCAGCAATCTTGCCATAGTGCCAAGGGTCAGTTTTCTAAACAATGGCCTGTGGGCCAAATCTTACTTGCCATCTATTTTTGTAAATAAAGTTTAATTGGAGCCCAGCCATACATATTCATTTACATACCATCCATGGCTACGTTACTACAAAGGCAGAGATGAGTAGTTGCACTAGAGCCTGTATGGCCCACAAAGCCTAATACTTACCATCTGGCCCTTTATAGAAAAAGTTTGCGGACCCGTGCACTATACCATATTGCTTCAGTTGAGCGGTCCTAAATTTAGGGCCACTTCCTGTATCCCCCATGTCTTTGTGTGATTGAAGACCAGCTACACAGACAGAAATTAAGTATGATGTCTTGCTATTTTTTGCTATCAATGAAATTTGCCCCGTGTGTGCATGTGGAGATATGGGCGGAGTGAGGAGTAGATGGCAGTTATCACGGAATTCATTGCGAAATCTGTGGGTTTATTACGGTGCACAAAGGCCTCCCTTTCACGCCCTGTGAGACTGACAAGTTCAACCAGTCAAGCAGAGACACTAGGTTTTCCCCAGCATCAGCCCTCTGCCACAAGAGCAGCAAACGCCAGATTATTGTGTCCTGTGTTCAGGACATGATTATAAAACGAGCCTTTAATTTGCTCAAGGAAGCGATGCCTCCTTTAGCTCACTGCATGGCAACATGAAGTGTGGAGTTCTGTTATCAAGAATGGTATGATTTGCTGGCCTAGGGGGCGATGACAAGGCTGGGACAGGTGGCAGGAGTTTCACGCTGAAGAGGTGACTTGTGCGAAGTGCTCTGTTGGTGGTGGTGGTGGGAGCTCACCAAAGCCCCACGGAGGGGCGTCTGACTTCTCAGAGACCCAGTTACCCGGGCGGTATGGGACAGGCTAACCTAGGGCTGTCGTCAGTGCCACGGGCAGAGGCTACGTGCCCGGCTATCTGTTCTGCTGCTTGGCCCACACTGGGCCCTCCGTAAATTCTGAGGGAATGGAACGTTCCCAGGGGGCCACCTGTCGTATGCGTAGGCAGAGTAGGCCCCCACGTCGTTTTCCAAGTAGAAAACAGTGTATTCACTCTATTTCATAGAAAAAGAAAAAACACAAGCAATAAAAATAAAAGTTCCCAAGACAGAGAGGCTACAGATACATACAAGTTTCAATTTCATGATACAAGTTTGGATTTTCAGGGTTGAGTTAATAAAAAGGCCCCTTTAAATTAAAAGAATCCCCACGAGGAAGAACAGAGTCTACTACGATCGAACTAGACACTCCAGCGTGGTTTTAATGTCAACGCAGATATTCTCAGGGGGTAGTCTGGGCCTGCGATGACTTCCTTTTCAGCCGGGAATGGGCTCCTTCGGGGGCTTCACGTTTGGTTGGGAAAACCGAGTGGAATCCAAGGAAGAGGCTAACGCGGTGCTGTCGCACCCACAGAAGCACAGCCGGGGAGGGCGGCCACGGCCACAGATGAGCGTGAGCAGGAAGGCATGGGCCGGACGGGTCAGAACAGAATGTGTGGCGCAGTGAAGGCTCCAGAGAGCTGAACAGCTCGAGGTGACTGCTGGCCCTAACGAGGGTGGGAAGATGCTCAGCTGGGAGTTTTCTCGGTGGGACAGCGGTAGAGGGGGTGGTGATTTGCACTTAGCTGAAGAAGCAGGCAGGAGGAGCGACCGCTGTGTGGAATAAGAGGGGGCCTAACAGGAGAGTGGGCTATGGCACGAAAGGCCGTGTCCATTTTGGACACTACAATCCCTGGCTCGGCAAACACCATCTCTCTCTAGTCGACAAAGTCAAATTCCTGGGCTCACACCAGCCCTTGGCCTTCCATCCCAGCTGCATCACTGGCCGTGCGATTCCACTGCCTAGCCCCCACCCCCATATCCATTCTTCCAGTTCCGACTTCCTTATTTCGGGTACTCGTCTTCTTTGTAAAGCTGATTTTATTGTGAACTAGAACATGTATGCATTGCACAATAATAAATACATGAGAAAGCTTCTCTGTCTATCTTAACAAATAATCAGAAGGCAAACAATGAACAGAACCGCAAACCTGGGAAAGAAACAGAACTTTTCAGTATCCCAGGTGCTCCCAGCCCCAAACAAAACCTACTCCTTTCTCAACTGAGGTAATTTTTATAATATTTTTTTTTTTGCTATTTGTTATGATTTTGCCACTTATATATAGATCCCTAAACCATATAGTTTGATTTTGCCTGTTACGACTGAAATCTTATTTTACGCGTTCTTTAGTGCCTTGCTTCTTTCTTTCAACACTATAATTCATCCTGGCTATATATAACATGTAGTTCATTTATTTTCATTGCTGCATAGAACCCCATTATAGGCATTCATGACAATGTATCTATTTCTTTCAAAGTGTTATGCTATTCCATGCCGCTATATCTTTGTTAATGCTTTTTCCTGTACTTAGAACATTTCCTCACCTTTCTAGATTTAGCTAAAGCATCACCTCCTTTATGAAATCTTTTTTCAATGACTATTCCCTCTCCTGAGCTCTCAATGTGTCACGTCCAATTGTACATCATGGCAGACATAATACTGATTTGTAAATGTATCTGCTGCTCTCTACTAAACAACCACCTTGAGAGCAGGTCTTCTTTATCTCTGTAAGTCCATGTTTTATACAGTACTGTGTAATGACTATAACTCATGATACATTTTGGCTAACTGTGTATGTGCAAGAAGAGTTAGATAACTTTCAAGTAACACTTAAAACTTAAAAGAAATAAAGTAAATGTGGTCTACATCAAAAAATTAAAAAAAGGTGAACCTAATACATTGGCTTAAGGTCCTTAAATTTAGGTTTTAATCTTTCCATAAAGTGCTTGTTACTACAGGATTTGGGTATTATATTAACATTAGCATAAGTCTTCCATGGTTGATATCCAAAAGCCCAATAGTGCTCCGAAATGATGACCAGCTTTAGTCTTCATTCTTTGTAGACTACCAACTGATATGCCCATTTCTCTCCAATCAGCAGAGAAGTAGGCAAATGCTGAACAACTATGCCAAGGAAAACGCAGTGAAAATGAATTTATTAAGTGCGCACATTTTTCACCAGAGCACAATCTTCAAAGCAATATTCTGCACTGTCATTATCTCATTACAGTAATTTCAACACTTGCTCCTGTTAAGTTATTAAAAAACATTTTAAATCATTTTCTTCATTGCAGGCACAACAAACTATCTCATTACCCAAATATGAATCAGTGCCAAATGATATGGCAAGGGATGTGATAAATGAAACGCGCATAGGCAGGAAAGAGTTAGTGTTTGGAAATAGGCATATGTATGACAATATCTAACTGCAAACCACTGCCTGCCAAACAGAAAGTGGTTTTCCAAAATGTTGTCACCATTATGCCATGATCGTGCTAAAACATTATGCCTCTCACTTTAAGTCCTCTGGAGGGGAAAGATATCTTATTATTTGGTTTATACTTTTTCTTGCAGAATACCTTGGCAGAGCATAAATTAATCTCTACACTCATTTTATATATGTGCCTAACGTTACAAAACAATCCTGGGTAAACACCTAGATGAAAACCTTCACGTTCATATATACTGGGGATGCTCAAAAAATGTACACACGTTTTAAATTATGTTATCTGTGTATTACTTTTCAAAGTTGAGTTGAATTGCAGTAGCAATGTGCAGTATGAAGTTTGCTCAAAAGATGGTGTTAAATCAAAAGAATGCTCGTGTCACCATGCGACAGGCAGGACAGTCAGAGAATGGTGGAAGCACAGTTGTCATTGTGCAAGACCATTTCGAAGTGGTGTTTGAAATTCAAGAATGTTGTTTGAGTTTCCCCCATGTTCTCCTGACTCAACACCCCTTCACTTCTACCTGTGGGGGACCTTAAAGGACGTGGAGACAACCGGCTACACGGGTGGTACTTCGGGAAGTAAATGAAACAGCATGGGCAGCGATACAGGTGGACACTTTGGTCAATGTTGCAGTAGTTTACCGTAATCAGACGTGTCTGGACGCTGATGGTAACCACTTTGAGCACCTCTTGTAATTGCAGAAGTCAGACGTGACTTGTATTCACCTTTTGTTATCGGTATACGTTGAGTATTACCACTTAGATACAGTTCTTTCCTTGGCACCCGCTTATATATGTGTATATATAGATCATTTCAAACACATTGTCTAAAGCAGGGGTTGGCAAACTAGGGGCCACAAGCCAAATCCAGTTGTTCTGGGGTAAGTAAAGTTTTACTGGGACACAGTCATGCTCATTCATTTACACATCGTCTACAGTTGCTTTAACATCACAATGGCACAACTGTTTAAACGGCAGATTTGGCTCCCGTAGCCACATGGAAATATTTACTATGTGACCCTTTACAGGACCAAGCTTGTTGAGCCCTGGTCTATAGCTTTCCTACGCCAAAGTACAGCTCACGGAGCAGGAGCATTAACTGAATGCTTCAACATGTGGAGTCTCAGGACTCAACCAGATGGAAGGAATCAGAACGTGCCTTTAAGGGGGAAGCCCTGGTGATTAACAGGAATATTACAAACTTGAAAGCACTGGTGTAAAGAACACGGTCCTAAAGATAAATGAAATGATCAAAAAAGAGGTGGGCTAAACACTCATACTATGTATTACTAGACGACAGGGGAGAGGGCTATTTGCAGAGATTTTCGTAAAGATGAAAAAGAGAAAAAAGGAGGTAGATTGCAGGTTATGACAAGCATTAATAATGTATGTGAAGGGGAGAGTTTTTCAGCATCAATTTATACCCCTAGAGAAAATGGGACATGTGAAAACTACTTTACCCCAGATGGCTAGGTTGCTTTTTTATTTTTTATTATTATTTTTTTTTTTATAAAAGAGCCATTACTGCTGAAAGCAGGTCTAGTCCCCATCTCTCTCTCCTTATTGCAACAACAACAAGTAAATAAGAAACAAATTTGCCAATTTCAACCAAGTCCATTTGGTTGTCATATTCATTTCCTTTTTAAATACTCCATTTTCCCTGTGTGACTGAAAAACTGTTTTTCCAATAAGGCAAATGGGTTATGATTTGCTCCCTGAAAATAAACATATTATAAAATCCACTCTCAATCTCTATTTCATCATGTGTTATTTGTGCTCCATCTGTTGACAGGGTATATGCTGTCATTTGGGGTTCACTTTATCCCGCTCTGTAAGGATCTGGCAGAGATGAGTACCCTTTCCTCTTAAAGTTACAAAGCCTGGTCTATCACTGTGTTTATATGTAGCATCTTGAAATTTTCTAAGTTCTTGACTTGGCAAGCTGCACCATACCCAAACTAGACACCTCCGAAGCAAAAAGAACAGTAAAAAAAGAAGCAGAATAACCACTTTTTGATCATTCCTTCCAGCCAATGGAGAACAAAATTCACATGAGAAAAACACGTGTCACAATCAGACTCCTCACTGGAAATGGAGCTTCATGAGCTAGCAAGAAAGATGCCAGGCCGTAATTTGAGGGGAAAAGTTACTGCTCCTTCGATAACAACTCTCAGTTGCTCAGAGATTGTTACCTTCTGCTCACACACACACCCTGCCCTGGGCATGCTGGACTTAGCAGTAGAAAATAGTATGGAAGAAAAAGGGAATCCTCTGTTTAGGAGCTTTCAGATTGGATGATCTTTGATTTCAGAGGTGATGACCTGACTTTTGTCACAGAAACTTTATACCTCTTACCACCCCATACTCTTCCAATTAAATCTGACAAAGAAGGAATGGGGCTGCTACTTGGTAGTATTTTTTTCAAAGCATCATGGAACGTTACAGCTAGGAGAATGTTCTGGAGAGGCCCAATATCCATTGTTTAGAGATGAGAAATTGAGGCTCAGAGAGGGTAAGTCCACCGCCCACCGTCACATCACAAGTCGGTAGCAGATCACCAAGAGGTACATTCCTGCGGCAGAGTTTACTCATTTTAACTCTTTGCACTTCTTAGTGCTCTGTGCCTGCTAGACAGCAGGCATGCAGTAACGGCTCGGCCGAATGCAGACCCCTGAATTCTGTCCAAAGCTCTTCCCACTCTGCCTGCCTGTTCATGCTTAACAATGCATTAATCTCTCTTTTATCTTCCACAAGAATCAGAAGTCACATTTCAAATTATGCTTTTACACAGGTATAATTAAATCTTTCAAAGGTAGGATGGCAAAGAAATTAGAGGCTAGAGCATAACAGACATTTCTCAACCTGCAAATGCCAACAGCAGGCAGCCCACCCTGCACTATCACTCGCCTCCCACAGTACAAAGGCAATTATATTCCAGGCTGAATAATATAATTATCTAAATGAAACCAGAAAGGAAAAAAAAAAAAGAACACAACATAAAAGGATTAGCTGCCCAAGGACTTGTGCTTGGGGGAGGCGGGAGGATGGATCCTGGCTGACGATTTCATAAAGTAGCCATCAATTATTTAAATCATTGTGACTTTTCAGACAGCATTCTGGACAGCAAGGGAAAAAAAGGCTCTGAATTTTTGAAAACCATCAATTAGAAGGAAGACGCTTGTTACTTGGTTTTTGGAGTGAAACGTGCTCTGCCTTTAGAGGAAGGGGCAAAAAGAGAGTAAAGTCACCCTAAGTAGGAGGTGGGCTCAAAATGTTACTTTTCTGGAAGTTCAGCAGAAATAAATTTTTTTTCCCTATAGTACAAGTATTGGTGTTATTAAAATCCAATATAAATACATTACTCAGTACGTGAAAGGGTGGCTGATTTTGAATAATACTGCAGGGGACACAGAGAACTGGGTCAGCAGGAGAGAGGTCTGAATTCCACTACTGGAGCCGCCATTATGTCACTTTAGGGACAACACGGAACTTGCTGAGCTTGACTTCAGTGACAGAGCCGGAGGAAAATTCTAGCTCTAAAATTTGACTGAAGTCCGGTCTTTGTACGACAGAGAACGACACTAGCTGGGAGTTCAACATACACGGTCAGTCTGCTATTAAACAGAGCTACGACCTACGAAGCATATTTGTCCCTGTTTTTGAGTTTGGTTACAATGTTCCTCGTCTGTTATATTTTTGTTATATAAGTAAACCAGCCTTTGCCTAAACATCTGGAACCTGAAAGAAGTAAGGAAATAGAATTTTTAAAAGCCTAAACACGTTGCCATTACTTGAAGTGTTCGCATTTGCTAAGCTAGCTCTAAGGCAATTGGTTATGTCTACTCAGGTGCAAGGTCTGCAACTGGG
The DNA here is from genome assembly GCA_004026885.1 of Lyroderma lyra. NCBI lineage: Eukaryota > Metazoa > Chordata > Mammalia > Chiroptera > Megadermatidae > Lyroderma > Lyroderma lyra. The sequence goes on along the minus strand of PVJL010015239.1, from coordinate 12,852 downwards.
TTAGTACTTACAAAGTGGACCTGGTCAGTAGTCTCAGGAACCAATGGGCTTGGTTTTCCCTAAGTATAGCTAGTTGTGAATGCGTAAAATTAGCTTTTAATTCAGAGACATTTTATCTATCTATATCTAATGACATAAATGCATCTTAGACTAATATATGAACTATAGCAAGATTTAAAAAATACAGCTACCTAGGGATTAATTAAAAACATTCACTAAATTATAACACAGATTAGAATTTATCTCTGACTTTGTTTTTTTTTAAGAGAAATCTTTAATTTGCTTTTATTTGTTTTATATATCAAAAAGTTTCTGATCACTTACACCCTATAAATTTCTTGTCATGGTGGATGTTGGAGAAAATTCTTCCTGCACGTACAATTTGGCCCCTCTGTCTATATTACATTCACACTATTAATTCCTCTACAAATAAAAAAGACTTGCTAATCGAATCATGCCTCTGGGCTTGTGTTACGTTTTACGAATATGCAGATCGCTGTACACCCCAGAAGGATATGTGCACCACCTCTTGTGCTCCATGTCTCAGGCAGCAAACACGCTTACTGTCCACCTCTATCTACTCCATCTTCTTCTCTGTCGTTGTTGTTCTTAATAAATGTATTGGGGTGACACTGGTTAGTAAAATCACATAGGTTCCAGGTGTACAATGCTACAGTGCATCGTCTCTGTGTTGTGCTGTGTGTTGACCATCCAGAGCCAGCTCTCCTTCCATCGCCGTGTATTTGATGCCCCCTCTCTCATCTTCCACCCTCTCCCTCCTTACTCTCAGGTAACCATTAAACTGTTGACTGTGTCCATGAGTTTTTGTTTTATTCCACCTTCTTCACCATCAACTGGTGTATAAGTCAGGCTCCGGTTGGCCCAGGTGATCTGGTCAGCTAATAGTCAAAGGTGAGCAAGCACAAAGCAAGGGGTCCCTCTACATCAGCCCTCTGGCATCTCTTTCAGGAAGCTCAATACAAAAGCCCTTCTCGAAAGACACAAGTTTAGCTCCTGACAAAGCCAGATGCCACTGCCCATGGGGCTAGTTCCTTTAGGTTTAGCCCCTTGTACAACCAATTCCTGGGGAGGAACCTCAGATCCCAGAATAAATTCACTTGTTGTCGGCACTGAAGGACTTGGTAAAAGAATTGTATTTGCTCTTTTGTTCCATTAATTCCATGCTTCCAGATAGCTATCAGTCCCTGCGCCTTTTTCCCCCTTCTCATGGGCAACAGCTCTGTTTCACACTTACACAGCTCTCCCCCTACTATTGGAGCGGGGAGAAGAAAAATCACGAGGCTGTAATTGAATTCCCATAACTATCTCTTCTCAGACAGAAGAGTCTGCGCCACCTGACTCATGGTCTTCACTGCAGCTGCAGCAGCGTGTCCTCAGCAAGTTGGTTTCATTTTTTAGGTGTGGAGGATAGAGTTGGAGGGAGACAGTGTTTTCCTGGGAAGGAATGCTAAGTATTTTTTTAAAAAGATAGAACCTAAGGGTAAGTTTTAAAGTAGAACTTAAGAGTAAGAGTAAATGCAAGTATTTTTACTTTTGCCTTTTTCTTAGATTCAACAGTCTGCTCACCATGCTCATGTTTGTATTAAATCCCTGACCACTGTGGTGTACGTGTTTATTTATAAGTCTGTCCTCGCCACCGCCACAACCCCATTCATCCCCACGACTTCCATACACAGCTAAGAACATGTCCGACTGATCCGAAGCCTTATGACCACACAGCAACATACACGTGGATGTTTACAGTGGCTTTATTCATAATCATCCTAAATGGAAGCAACCAATACGTCCTTGAATACGTGAGTGGATAAACGAACCGTAGTACAGCTATACCACAGAGCACTTTCGTAATCCACACCATAGGATATTACTCAATGATGAAAAGAGTTGTCAAGCCATGGAAAGCCATGAATGAATCTTATGCATATCACTAATTGAAAGAAGCCAGTCTGAAAAAGCTAAATATGATATGATTCCAATTATAAGTGGAAAAAATACGGAGACAGTAAAAACATTAGCAGTGCCAGATGCGTGGAGAGTGGGGAGAGGGGTTGAATCGACGAAGTATAGGGCATTTAGGGGGTGGTAAAGCCCATTCTGTATGGTACTGTAATGGTAAAACATGACTTCATGCATTTGTGGAAACTCACAGAACATTAAAGCATAAAGAATGAACCTTGATGTATGCAAATTAAAGTTGATTCCCACAAAGGTATAGTTAATAATTCTGCTGTTGCCATACATGTACGCTAGAACCGAACAGGTAAGTCAATGAATGATGGATGGTAGGAACCAGATTTTTCACTGTTACAGAAGGAGATTACACACAAATAAATATTATTATTAATAATAAATTAAAAAGAAAAAAGGAGGAGGTTACAGATAAGTAAGAGGAAGAGGCTAGAATGACCTATGTAATGCATCACTATGAACTCATTTTTAGCTTAATAAATAGATACAAGTGTACAGATATGAATACATACAAGGGTTAGTATACACACATGTATTTCCTTTCGCTGTCAGCTGAGAGGACCTAGAAGTAATGATGCCCAAGTGGCAGAGCACAGCAGGTCTCCAGCTCTTGGCTGTCCATACTTATTCTCCAGTATCAGTGCCAGAAAATGAGAGCTAAAAATCACAAAGATGGGGACACAGGAGACATAAGTGCCAAATGAAACAGGTAATGGCCAAAGCTGGAATGATTTGAGCAACAAAATAAAGTAGTATTGAATGAATTGTAATTCACTGTGTCCATTAAAAATCCACATGTCAATATCAGCATAAAGAAAGGACTGAATAAATACACAATGAGGGAGAAGACACACATCTCTAATGCAGAAGGATCCCAAGTAATTTATGCACATTCTTGGTCATCAAGGAAGCAATGCTGTGCACAGTGACTTCCTTCCAAAGAGTCAACTATGGCATGAGGGAATAAAAGAGTAATTTTCTGGTGGAGAAACCTGACAAGCTTTCTGTCCCCACCAGGTGATCGAGGCTGACAGTGACAGTGAGAAGTCAAGCCGACGGCAGGTACACTTGATGTGATATGATGAGAAGGGCACGTTACCTCTGTGGTCTTCCTCCCCAAAACACATGCTCCCAGTCCGATCATGAGGAAAACATCAGACCAATGCATATAGCTAGACACTCTACAACATACCCTACCCACTGCCGCGGTCATTAAAAAAGGGGGAAAGTCTGAGAAACTTACATCCAAGAGGAACTGAGAGAGATAGGACAACTAAATGTCACATGGTATCCTGGAACTGAAGAAAGTACATTAGGCAAAAAACAAGGCAGTCTGAATAAAGTATGGACTTTAATGAATAAGAATGCGTCAACATTGGCTCATTGATTTTAATGAATGTACCAGACGAATATAAGATGTGAATAAGGGAAACTGGGTTTAGGAAGTATGGGAACTATATGAACTATCTTTTACCTTTTCTGTAAATCTAAAACTTTTCTGAAATAAAAAATTTATTTAAAAAGCAAGCCAAATGCTAGTGCTGCTTTCTTTGGCAAACAGTATAGGTTCACTTTTATACACCTTATCCTTAGCTGTGTATGCCGGAAGCTACCCTTTAGCATAACTGTTGGCAATTTCTATTTTATTCATTCAACAAATGAGTGCCTACTATGTGATGGAGATTTCTTTTGGCTCTAAAGCAAACTCTGAAGGGATGAAAGAAAAGGGACTAGTTCTTGTCTGAAAGGTAAGAAATGAACTGACAGGCCAGCCCTCTCTCTGCTCAGACAGGCTGCTCATTTTGGCAAAATCCAGAAGCCATCGGCAAACACAGGAAGCAAGGTCACCAGGGCACTTCTGTAAGCATCTGATAGATAGCCTTGACCTTGGAATGACCAACGGGGGAATAAATTAAGATAGGCTTTGTAGAATCAAAAGGAAGAAGCAATTAAGCTCCTGTGGTTGAAATAGGGCAAAGAGTAGTGTGTGAGGAGAGGTACAGAATGGCTCTCATTTAAGTGCAGTTATCTGAATTTGACTTTGTAGCTATTTGCAAGTGAATACTCAGGGTATTCTGGACTCCAAAGATATGGCCATCCATCATGGGAATAGCTGTAACTATGGAGGGGGAAAAAAGGCTGATAAAAATGAGGAAGAAAAAGAAAAGGGAAACTAGAAGCCTAGATGAATTTTTCCCCCCTCAAAAGGCTCTCTTTCCAATAGGTACAATCCAAAAAGGACACAATGACATAGATAACCCGGTAACGAGCTAGCTGCGCGTTGTGTTTTCCCCAAAGCAGGACTTTAACTGCATATCTAAAAAGGCAATCCATGAGAAACGTACAGCTTAATCCTTAAACAAGTCTGAGCCCGCTGCAGCCAAACAGCTGCTCTTGTGGACAGAGGGGATGAAGGACCCCATCCCGTCACTGCCCGTGAAGGCTCAGAGAGGAAAAGCTGATGATTTATGTGCAGTCCTTACACCAGAAAGTAAGTCTGTCTGGTTTGTTTGGCCAATTATGACCATCGATCAAAAAGCTGACGTCACGTGCTGAGCTGAGCAAACTGGTGGCACTCGCCCAAACCCCAGGCAGCCACGAGGTCACTGCCCGAAGCTTAGGTCTGGAAGGAAACACTCACAGGAAACCCTGTCTTTTGGTCGGTGAACTGCAGAAGCCCACCCTCCCTTAACAAAAGCCTCCGGAGTGCACCCGTTCCCGATTCTGTGCCTCTTCCCACTTTAAAGCAAATGGTTCTGCTCCAAGTCGGAGACCTCCGTAAGCGCTCTGCAGCCCCTTAACCTTACGCCTCACTCTCCCTTCACTCCTTCACTCATCGAGGCTAATCTCACCTGTCGTGAACACACCTGTCGTGTTCGCGTACATTCTGTCCTACATTTGGGTCACTCTCTCCTCTGCTGTCTCCATTTCTACACACCCTACAATGCCCAGTTTAGGACCCACCTCTTGCTGAAGGTCTCTTGAATTCTCTCATCCTCAGTGGTCTCTCAACTCTCAAAATGCGCATCTTCCGGACCATCACATTCAGTGTGAGGGTAGTGAGTGTCCTGTACTGTTCTCAGATCCAGAGGTGTAAGAAGTTCTGATTTCCTAAGCTGGATACTCCTGAGAGATGGGAGTCATGCTGTGAATTTCCTCTGTGCCCCCACATGTTCGTATCGAGGGACAGCTGAGAGCAGGTGTTTAATAAGTAAACATTATCACTGAGTTTTCTTAGAAATTACTCAACTGTGTCGTGTCACTTTTGCTATGGTAGACACGTCAGAGACCAGCCCGCCTTACAGTGTGCGCACTAAGATAAAGTACACACAAGTTTCTAAGCAGGACAGGACCCTGGAAGCCCACAAAGGAAAACAGCTGCTTGATTTGAACAGTTAATCTTAAGGGGCCATTTAACTTGCATGCTAAAAGAGTCGTGTTTCTCTCTTCATTTTCTCACTGGCACTTCTCTAAGCCAGAGCTGCGACACCCAGACAGGGCACACATTACTTGTGACGAGAACTTCAAAAATTCCCCAAGAGCAGCAGTTCTCTGACTATGCTCGTCTGGCTCCCACTGGCCATCCTGCCGGGTCAGCAGCTCCGCGGCTGCCAAGAATGATAACGCTCATTTGCTCGGCCTGTCGAGCCAGCCTTTTCTCCCTCCTTGGTATTTTTGGATGGGACCCTCTTTCTCTTCTCTAGTGTTTAAGGAAAAGAGATAAATCTGAAGATGCCTTTGTTAGCAAATGAAGTCAGATATATTTCAGGCAAAGGCAGCTCTCTAAAGATCAGAGCAACAGAGTGTTAGTGCAGTCCGGCCCCTGTCAGCAGATCTGTCATAAGTCATCACCTTCTCTGCTCAGCCACTGAGGAGTGGGCCCGGCAAGATCAAAGCAGGCAGCAGCCAATCAATGTCTCCAATTACTTACCCCAAATGAGCCCTGTTTCATAGAACAGTCTAGGTGACAACTAAGATGGCTATCCGTTGAGCCCACCTTTACTTATTAGCTAGACAGGAAATTCAGAATCCTCACTTGAAACCCAAGGCTTATCTCTATATTGATGTCATTCTGAAATAGCTCAGACAAGTTTCCTGGTGCCAAGCAAAGCTGGTGAACAAGTGTCCCTAAAGGTAATTCCTTTCCCATCCAGCAGTCGCTCGTCACACCCCCATCCACGTGGGTAATGCCTTCTAGCTTGCTCCTTTGGAACTGACCTCATAACCTAGATATAATAAATGAACTCTTGAAAAGTTGCATCGAAATTAAAATCTGTCTCAAACACATCATGAGACATGATGGACTGTGGAAGGAAACATTTGGAATTATAACTGATTGCAAAAAACACAAACTCTGAGACCATGAATGGTTCTTACACAATGTTTAAGACTGGTGCAGATAATTTTCTGCCGACGAAAGAAAAATTCATTTCTAGCCCCTCTGGGCTTTCTCCAGAAGCCTAGCTGACTATACTGTTATACTGTATAGAAGCTAGTTAAATATATATATATACACACACACACACAACACATGCACACACACACACGTACATACATACACACACATATTTATAAAAATCTATTCATTTATTTACTTACTTACTTTTTTGCTTTGTAGAAAGATACTTACAGAAGTCTAGTTAACCAGGAACTTCTCTAAGAAAATCAGACAACCAGACAAGATGCTACTTCTTTTTCTTCCAGAAATAAGATCATAAAAATATTTGTACAAATTCGAATTGGTCATATCATGGGCCTATTCTGCCTGTGTAAAAAAAATCATCTCACTCTGGCTCACTTCACAGCCTTTTCATCAAGAGTAATGAGGACAAGTTCCCTTGTAGTATTTATTATCAATAAAGGGACTACTTACAGATTATTCAGAAGAATGACTGGTCAATTTCCTGTTCCATGACACTATTTAAAGGAAATGTCTAAATGGGTGCTTTTAGAAATTGAACATTCTTTTAACAAAGCAACTACTTTTCCACTTCTCTTTATGTTCAGATTTTCTAAGTAAGAAATTAAAAACCTGTGAATAATACCATGGTAAAGAGCTTATAGAATGATTAGGGATTCACTTCTGGGATGGCTGAAAAGAATCAAAATGATCAAGTTTGCTTATGCTATGAAACAAATACAGCAAAGTATTAATTGTAGAATCTGAAGGGTGAGTGGGTGTTCACGGAACAACTTTTTTCAGCCTCTTTAGATCTTTAAAATACAGGAGACTCTCTGTTAACCAGAACTCAAGCAACTGGTACTCTCAAGCAACTGGCAAACAGCAACTGAAGAAATAACAGTAGTCCTACGCTCATCCAACATGGGTACCGGATGACTGTGAGTCTATTTACATTTATCTGGCATCTACAACCGCCATCTACCCTGTTTTCAAAATAAACTTTGTAAAGAAGTATCACCAGGCACTTACACTGGTTGCCTAATCACGTATGAAGCAAACAGTTGAGGATTTAGAACAACTAGTGAAGATTTACGTTTAACCCAAGTCCCCGTTTGCCCCGAGAATGCTCGCCTGTGGTGCTTGTGGCTGCTGCGCTTACCTCCCAGTAACTCGTGGCTTACAGTCCTAACCTTACCCACACTGAGGTGTGCCACACAAAAAAAAATTAAATACTGATCATCCTATACATTTCTGTTATATTAGGATTAGAGACAAGCTCTGTTTAGAAATAACTCCAAGAACAGTTTTTGTATTTTATTTTCACATCGAAAGCCTCAAAGAGTGTGTTTATGTAAAATTAAATGAATGCAGCAGCGAGCTGCACTGTTTTGTCTAAATGGGAAGTGGGTTAATGAGAAACACTGTTCATTTCTGTAGGTGTTTTCTTAGCACCATTCCCTGTAATGCTGCTAATGGGGTTCCTGAATGGCTCGATCACTGGGTGTGTCATCACAACAGTTATAAAACAACAGCTCAATAGGGAGAGCAGTTCAGAAAGCTCTCCTGGATACATGACCTCACTGTGCTTTTCACCGTAGCCCATGAGGCAGCTGAGCCAGCACCATTCTCATTTTCTAGAGAACGGCAATGAAGCTCAGGGAGGAAAAGTGGCTTGGGCTTGTCTCAGGTCACTGAGCCCAGGAGACCAGAGCCCCATTTTCTATTTTTCCCTACCAATGCCATGATGAAAGTTACATGAGCTACTTTCCTGAATGGCCATGAAGAATCACAACAGAAATTCTACAAGCATTAAAATGTATTAAACCAGTAATAGAATTAATAACACAGCAACACAACTTGGAAAGACAATTTGAAGAGATGAATGTTATAAAATCCTTGAAGTCTCCATCAATCATGAAAACTTTCATTTGCTCAGCAGTCTCAGAAGTGAACACGAGTGTTGCGAATCCCAGTGACAATATAAACAGTCGGAGACAAGAATAAAGGCGCCTTCCAGTTCATCTTCCCGGATGAAGCCTGAAGGGGCCACTAGTGGCTAGTGATCTGAGGCGCTGACTTGTCATGAAGAGGCCAAACAATGTTACTAATGAATAAAATAAAATAGTAAGAGTAAGATTCCAAGAAAATCCAAAGTACCAACTGTGGTGAAGTTACTATCTCCTTCAGTCTAGACAGACACTGAAGAATCAGGTTAGACCCCCAAGGCATCTTAGTTCTAAGACCTATTTTAGCACCGTGAGTCCATCAGCACCACTTCTCAGAGGTTACAGAGGGAGAAAAAGAATCAATTGATCAGCTCGGTTTTCAACTTAATGGTTTTCCCAGTGACTTCCAGCAGCCCTTAAATGGGACTAATCTAGTTACGTTAATAAAAGCTGAATGTATTCTGCGCCAGAGTGGAACAGCAACAACTGGCCGTGATGCAAACACCACTCAAATGCAACATTCTTCATATTAACATAATTTGATGTGATGAAAACAATACGCTATTGCTGCTGGGCACGCTTCCTCGGGAAGCCAGCAAGAGGTCACGGGCAGTACCTTGGCTTAGCTGGAGAGATAATAGGTTTGGGCATCAGTGTAATTATCTCTAGCAAATCATCACTGTGTAAGCAGCTGTGTCTGCCAGTCTTCAATGAGGCTTAACTACAGCTCTGGCCATCACTCAGCCTACCAAAAAATCACTTGGAACCTTGCTGACACCCAGAATTTAGACCACCCTGGCCCTCCTGCATTAATAAGCAGTACTCCTCCATACTGCTTCCTGCCGGAGGGTTCTTTAAGGAAAATGTAGGGGACTGAACAGATTGCATTCTACATAATGTGCTTCCAATTACTAGCTGTAGTAGGTTGAACAGTGCTCCCCACCCAATTCGACACAGAACCTCAGAATCGGACTTTACTTGGAAATAGGGTCTTTGCAGATGTAATTAAGGTAAGAATTGAGATGAGCCCATCCTGGATTAGAGTGACTCCTAAATCCAATGAAAGGGACAAATAGAGACACAGGGGAGAAGCCCATGTTAAGATGGAGGCGGAGAGTGCAGTGTTTGCAGGCTGATTCGATAACCACCCCACTCCTCAGAGGTACTCCGACAAATACTGGGGCAGTGAGCTTTACATGGTTTGCGATCACCCAAAATTTTTGCTTGCGCAGCTTATGTTTTTGTTTGTTTGTTTGTTTGTTTGCCTCCAATGGTGCAGGAATTTGAGCCTAAGCATTAGGAAAGCCGCCGCAATCTCACATCGCCCTACAGGAGCGGAAAATGTAGGCTGGTCCTGTGCTTGGAAGAACTTTGCAAAATCCAGCAATGTGCTAGACTAGGCAGCAGCTTCTGCTGCCACTGCAAATATTGGTTTACAGTTTCTGGGCCTCTATGAAACAAAGCTAAAGAGTCTTTTTTTTCTTTTAAGTGACTACCGTTGTTCACAACACAGAGGCCACAGCATGAGACCCAATTTCCCACCTTCTAGCTGGGCATGGTGGTAGGAGGTAAGGCAATGCTTTTAGCACTTTAGTCTCTGTCAAAATCACCTGGAGGGCTGTTTGGAGCAGAGGTTCCTGGGCCCCATCCCTAAGTGGAATGAGGTGCAGGAACTTGCATGCTTCACAAGTTCAGGAGGCGCTGACGATGACAGAACATAGACCTCACTCTCTTGCGCTGGGACAAGGCTGTGCTCCTCAAACTCTGATGTGCATATGAATCACTGGCGATACTGCACACAGGCAGGTTCTGGCTCAGAGGTCTGATGTTCTCCTCCATAGTCCCCTCTCTACATAGCAAAGGGCACAGTGCATTCCATTGGGGGTGGGGAAAAAACTTCACTTGTACCTTTGTTTACAGAGTTAGATGCCCATTCAGTGGTTTAACAGGTAAAAGAAATTAAGTCAGTGGTGTCCAACCCTTCGGCTTCCCTGGGTCACACTGGAAGAACTGTCTTAGGCCACACATAAAATACACTAACCCTAATGACAGCAAATGAACTTAAAAAAACAGTTGCAAAAGAATCTTATAATGTTTTAAGAGTTACTGTTGGGCCGCATTCAAAGTTGTCCTGGGCCGCAGGTTGGATGTGCCTGCCCTCAGCGTTAGTCCCCTGCCCTTTTCTTGGATAAAGACACTAAAGAAATCAATTCAGTGACACCCCCAAATCAATGCTAAGTAGGAAACTGAATGGGTGTTTCCTGGTGTCTAAGGAATAAACCATCTGCAGAGTCCTGCAGACATGTAAGGCCTGAGAGGGTGGCCACTCCAATTGACTGTTTCTATAGGATCATGTCCAGAATGTCAGAAGCTATGACTCAGGACAAATGAGGAATTTCTCTCAAGGGATTTCCCGATTATGCACCTATGCATCAGCACGCACTGCCTGGCAACATGTGAAAGCCATTTTGCAAAAAAAAAAAGGCTCCCAGCAGGTAACACAGGAGGTCTATTCAATCTTGCCTTTATGCTGATAGCATAGTGTAAGAACTGCAGCCTTTTAATTTAAGCTTCGTCAAGGATTTCAAACCCAAGTCCATGAATCTTCTATCATGAGGGAAGAACATGCACACGCATCCTTGTACTAAGGAAGCCATCATTCATTCATTCATTCATTCATTTTCATTCACTCATCCATCCGGCCATTTCGTAAATACTGTGCACATCCTCTAGAGCAGGCTCTGCGCTAGCTGCTGAACCTAGAAGAGAGAGCCACTTGCAACAGGTACCTAGATTATTCTGTCTGTTGGAAAGCACTTTGGCACTGAGGCAAGAGATAGTTGGTTCTGTGCTTTTACTTCTCTGTGAGGAAATACAGGAAATCAAGGATTTAGAGTAGTGTGCCCTTCACTGCAGTGAGAGGCCTGGTCCCCCCAGCCCCGCCCAATCTGTTGTAGATTGATGCTTTTATAAAATATGGAAATCAGTTATTAGAAAAAAAAAACTTAAAGACCACAAAGATATACAAAATACAAATCCCAAGTTTTAAATTAGATTCAACAAATGATGCCAAACTGCTTTGAAAAACGGGAGGCATCTAAATGCTTGCTTCGCTGTTCTGTACATCCCCTAGCAGCCCGGTAACAGCTCGCAGACAAGCCTACTCCTCAGGCTGTGCTGTGAGTACAGCTCGTTCAGAGCACAGACTCCAGCGTTAGGTACCTGGGTCTGAATTACAGTTCTGATACTTGCAAGCTATGCGACTGTGGGCAAGTTATTCAATTTCACTGTTTCTGAGTTTCTTCCCCATAATAAGAATATCATTCTCCCAAATCTGTTGCCATTATATGTAAAACAAACACAAGTTAATACATAAAGTGCTCTATTCTGTGTCTGGCTCACAGTAAATGCCATTAAAGTGTTAATAGCTGCTATCATCACTGCGATCTACTATTATGAATGCTGTCATTACTATCATTACTACTTCCATTACTATTAGTACTAAGCTGCTGTGTCATTTGGGGCCAACCCTTGCACAGTTGTTTCACCTATAAAATGGTGCTTGTAATCACCTGTTATTTACTTTGTCTTCTATGAATTCTGTGCCTAGAAGGTGAAATTATTGGCATGCAAACACATTAATAACGCCCGTGGAAATGGCCCTTTATGACGGATGCACTGTACAGCCCAGATGCCATTTCAGAGAGGTAAGGACAAAGTGTCCTGGGTCCACACATCATCAGACAAATGACGAAAGCCCTGAGACAGTTGTCCCTCTTCTCTCCCTGGGGGACCCAGCTGGGCTGGTACTGTACAACATGGGGTGCCACCGCAGTGCGTAAGGCACCATCCTTTTCTGCTCTGCAACCAAATGACTGTCGAGCAGAGGGAATGACTTCAAAGGACATTTTTGCACTTCACGTAACTGAATACCTAATCCATCTGCATCTTCCACAAAAACGCACTGATCTCCAAGCCCCCTTCTTAACACTTGTTTTAAAATTCAGCTAAAACTTTTGACAAGTATGTCATACTTTTCCCTCAGATTAGTCACCTACAATTAGCGAGGGATTAAAAATATCAAGGTGACATAAAAACACATTTAAGAAACATTGAAACTTGAACATGGGAAATTATGTTAGAAAGCAATTTATAATCATTACAAAGCAAGAGAGAGGCTCAAGATGGGAAAGGAAAATAACCATCATGCCATTTGCCTTTTAAATCTAACTCTGAGAATATCAAAGAAATTGGTTGACATGGTCTACCTAACTTGTATTCTCATAAAATGAAAATTTTATGAAGAGAGGGCACCAAAGTAACTAAGTAAGAAAGCAGGTGTTTTGGCTCAGAAAACAAATTTGGACATTGCTAACATGAATGACCTTAGTTTCAAGACTTACTTTATCATGTAGAACTGTCATATCTTGACTGGGTCCAAGAGAGAACAGGTAAAGCTGGAGTTCTTATCTAGCCTCAGAATGGAGTAACTGATTGAAATAATACAAGGAAAAC
>PVJL010015238.1:0-25069 GCA_004026885.1 Lyroderma lyra | reverse complement strand
GTCATTACACTTGGCACTCCATGCCAACACCCGGCTCAGTGCCTGCCAAAGCAGCTCCATGTTTGCTGAGTGAGTGAGGAAGGGAAAGAGCAATGCAATCTGAAGACAGAATATGGGGGCTGGGAAGAGGGCGAGATGGGAGGAGGCGAGGAGCACTGGAAAGCACTGGAAGCAGCAGAGATAATGGCCTTCTCCCCTCAAGGCACAGAGCCCCCTGTTTAGTCCTCCTTAGCACTTCTCCAGTCTCTAGTGCTTTTGGTTTTGTTTTCTTTGTACTAGAATGAACCCCCCGGGGGCAGGGGCCAGGGCTGTCTTTTCCCTTACAGTATCCTTAGAGCCTGACATAGCAGAAGACACTAGACCCGCATTTGTTGAACAAATGAAAGAAATACGAGTTATGTGAAAGACATGAATTGGCAAAGGACCACAAAAGCCAGGTTGGGCAGTTCAGACTTGGAGTGAAAAGCAATAGGAAAGAACTGCAAGTCCTACTGCAGAAAGGGAAATGACACCGTGGGGGCTGGGAGGACGGCAGGCTGGGCCGGCAGGAGACCCGGCTGGGGACCAGCAGGGAGGCCGTTGCAGCATCCGATAGGCAAGGGAGAGGCGGCGGGACCTGGTGACTGATGGATGCAGATGCAGAATGAGGAGTCTAGTTGTTAGCCCCGTGACGGAGGGGATAAGGCTGGTCCAGGGTAAGCACGCCAGGGCCGCTGCTATAGGCCTCACCGTTTCCACCTTGTCTGAAGTAGGAAAGCTGGGGAGTGGAAGTGGTTTGGGGGGAAGGGTGAACCAAATCCACTCTGACCATGGTGCACTGAAAGCATAGCCAGACAGCTTAGGGGGAGAGCAAGTGATGGATGAGTGCTGAGGACTCTGGAGCGGGGAGCAGCTGGAGGGGGAGGAGCAGATGAGCCATCTCCTTGTGTATGCAGGGGAGTTTTGGGGGACCATCCACAGTTAGGTGGTTCAAGGGGGAGAGGGCAGAAAAGGAAAGGGAGGCCAAGAGTAGAGTAGCAAGAAGAGGGCCATGTCATGAAAGACAAAAGAACAACTCTAAAGAAGGAAGAGGCCATCCACCAGGTCACAGAGCGGAGGCAAAAGCCTGGTTGGACTCAGAAGGCCCCATCCTAGAAGAGCACCTGAGCGTTGGCCTCTGGGATGGCCTGGGAGAGCCAGGAGTGCCAGCTCAGTGTTAGAACAGGGTTTGCTCCCTGTCCACCCAGGCATTCCAGGGCACGTGCCCTAAACCTCACTCATGGCAGAGACTGCCAGTTGTCCTCCCAAGTTCATTCTTTCCTTCTTTCCATGGTGACAAGGCTCCCAAATTTTACCAAGACACAGAGCCACCCAGTAAAAACCCCCATTTCCTTGCTTGCCTTGCAGGTTGCTGGGGCCATGTGGCTAAGGGGAGGGGGGCAGATTCTGGGTCTTCAGGCCTGCTTTACACACACCACCCCTTTCCCTCCTGCCCCGCATTGGAATGTGGACCCAGAAGACAGGGTGGCAGCCATCTTCCATTACATGGACGTAAGCATTACCCAAGGTGATGGAGGGACCATGAGACAGGAGATGACACCATCAGTCCACCAAGCCAGCGTGGACCACCTAGCCAGGCTTTCACAAATACCTCTGTTTTTCCTATTACATGGCTGGGTACTTTTCAGACAGCCTTTGTACATTTCTGTCTTAAGCCACTGTATTTAGGGGAACTTTTCTTAGAGCAACCTAACTCATATTGGAACCTACCATTTAATCCAGTAGAAATACCACCTTCGATCAAACTAGAAGTTGTTCTAGCCTATCCATGCCAGGGGTCCCCTGGGGTCACTAGGGGTCCCCTGGGGTTGCCAGGAGGACTGAGAGAGGCCACTGGCATTTTTCTGGACAAAATCATCTCTCTCCTTAATGATCTGTTACAGATCTATTATTCATAAACCAATAAAAAATTTTCATTAAAAAAAAAAAAAGTTTCTACTTCCTTCAGGAGTAAAGAGCAGTGATTAGCAGCTGCCCCATCACTCTCTGCACAACTGGTTCCATTATTAGTTCCCTTCTCTTCCTACGTGCTAGCCAAGGAGGCCATGGGTGTGGGGAATGACTTTGCACACAGCAGTGCTCAATGCATTTGAGGGACAGAAGCACGGGCAGTCGTGAGACAATAGCATGAAAGGTGTGAGGCACGAACTCGCCTGGTGTAGACTGCAATGTGACCACTCAGTGGCTGAGTGGACTGAGGTCAGTTACTGACCTCACCAGGCCTCTGTGTCCTTAAGGGCAAATAGGGACCGTAAGAACATCTACTTTTGAGGAAACTGAGAGGATTAAATGAGTCAATATGTATAAGAAACTCAGAACCATGACTGGCAACAGTTCTCAATATTATTCTTTATATGTGTGTGTGTGTGTATAATTTATAAACAACAGAAAAAAGAAAAGGTCTGGCAATGGAATAACATTGTCATTTGTAAAGCAGTTGTAGCATCTCACTAACCCCTCCTGACAAGGTATCATCTGCATCCCATTTTATAGAAATTGGTTTGGAAGTTCAGCCCCAAATCTCACAGATGGTACATTATAAATATAAATGTCAGCAGGCTTTGTTTCATTGAACCAGGAGGCCTCCAAGTCAAGAGACTTCAGGATTCTAGAAAAAGCTCAGGAATACCAGGCCCTTTTGTTACGGATTTCTCAGACAACTCCACACATCACCACTTAACCGCCTCCTGGTTAGAAACAAAGGCCAGAGGCCTGCTGAGCACCCTCACTCTCAGGCCAGGGCTGGGGCTGCTGATCTAGGAGATGGGGTGGGGGTGGGGCCTGCTCATAAATCCCAGAGGGACTGCTGTACACTTAGGAGACGTAAAAACGTAAATATCGAGTGCAAGATGCAGATCTTATTTTGATCCTGATTTAAAACAAGCCAACTGTTAAAAACAAACAAAAATATCTTGGAGACAACTGGAAAAAGCTGAATGTGAATTGAGTATTAGGGGATATCATGAGATTGTTCATTTGTTAAGTGTGACATTGATACGGTGATTGGTTACCAAAAAAAAAAAAAAAAAAAGAAGTCTATCAACCCACACAAGTATGCTCCACACAAAAAATAACCCCTAATTTTTGATGAAGGTACAAATGTGATTCATGGAGGAGGGGCAGCTTTTCAACAATTGTGCTGGGTCAAGTGGGCATCACAGGTGAAATAATGAACTCAACCTAAACTTCATGCCTAATATAACAATTTAAATACATCAAAGACTAAAATGTACAACATAAATCTATAAAATTCTTAGAAGAAAATCTTCAGGACGTGGGGCTTGTTGACAATTTTTTTTTTTTTTTTTTTGCTTTTTGGTATGTAGGTAGCTCCCTGGCTGGGAATTGAACCCAAGCTGCAGCGCTGACAGCGCCAGCGCCGAAGCCTTAAGCCACTACACCACCAGGGAACTCTCCTTGTTGATGATTTTTAGACCTGATACTAAAAATCCAATCCAAAAATGAAAAAATGGATTGATTGTACTTCATCAAAATTAAAAACTTGGCTTTGCCAAAGATCATGTGAAGATGAAAACATCAGCTACAC
This sequence comes from Lyroderma lyra, assembly GCA_004026885.1. Classification (NCBI taxonomy): domain Eukaryota; kingdom Metazoa; phylum Chordata; class Mammalia; order Chiroptera; family Megadermatidae; genus Lyroderma; species Lyroderma lyra. Next base: position 21,483 of record PVJL010015238.1, on the reverse strand, counting down.
AGCGAGAGAACATTATTTGCAAACCACATCTGACAAAATTCTTACATCTAGAATATATTATATAAAAAAATCTCAAAACAAGAAACAATCCAATTAGAAATTGGAAAAAAAGACTCAAAGGGACATTTCACCAAAGAGAATATACAGCAGCAAATAAGCATATGAAAGCATGTTCAATAACTAACCCTTAGGGAAATGTCAATTAAGATCACAATGAGATGCTAACACACACGTATCAGAATGGCTAAAATAAATAATAACACCAAATATTGGTGAGAATGTGGAGAAACTGGAACTTACATATTGCCGGCAGGAATGCAAAATGATATAACCACTTGGGAAAATGGTTTCAGTTTCTTTTAAAATTAAATATGCAATTGTCATAGGCCCCAGCGACTGCATTCCTGGGTATTTATCTCAGAGAAATGAACACTTATGTTTACACAAAAACCTGTACACAAATGTTCATAGCCACTTTATTCATAATAGCCCCAAAGGAGAAACAGCCTAGACGTCTCTCAGTGTGTGACTGGTTAAACAGGCTGTAGTTCAGCCATGCCATGGAACACGGTTTTAGTGATAAAAAAGAGCTGTGGGCACATGCAGCAGGCCGGTGTGCTCGCACTCACTGCTACGGAGTGAAAAAAGCCAACCTCAAAAGGTTACAAACTTTACGACTTCATTTCCATAACATTCTTTAAATAAAACCAGAGAGATGGAGAACAGAGCAGTGATTGCCAAGTGGCAGGCACGGGGAAGAGGTGGATGTGGTTAGAGATGGCCCGAGGGAGCCTGTGGTGTGCGTTGTATCTTGATTGTGGTGGTGGTTACACGCATCTGCACGAGACAAAATTGCATAGAACCACACACACAGGAAATGGTGAGATCTGAACAAACTCTGAGGATTGTACCGGTGCCAATGTCCTGACTTAGATAACGGCACTAGTTATACAAGATGCTACTGCTGGGGGAACTGAGTGAAAGGTACCTGAGACCTCTCTGAAGACTTGGTTTTTTTTTTTCCCCAACATCCTGTGATTCTATAATTACTTCAACATTAAAAAAATAAAGGTCTACCAGAAATGCATAATGACAATATTTACAGATTAAGTGACACAGGTCTTGGATGTGCTTTAAAAAATACTCCAGGAAGGAAAAATAAACGAAAAAAATGTGGGAGAAATAGATTGCAGAATTGAAAAGATGTTGGAGAAGTGTTTAAGTTGAGTGGAGGCTACATAAGGAAAGTATACATACTTTACTCTCTACTTTTGGGTTCAAATACTTCCAAAATAAAGTTTTAGATAGCTCTCAGGGATACACAGTCCAACAGAAGGGGTGAGCCTTACTTATCTCTCTACAGCCTGACTCATTGCTATGAATTCTGAATACAAATTAAGTCCCAAGCTTATAATTCTGTTTCATTTATGAAGTTCTGAAGTTTTTCTTATGACTTTTTATTAAGCACTCATAAATCACATTCTTAATCTGGCTCTGTTTTGCCTCCAAGAAGTCCCTCCAAAGTTATAAAAAAATAAAAATTTATAAATATACTGAAAAGAATGCACAGTTTTTACACAACAACAATAACCGGGTCAACATTTCAAGTGGTCTAACCGTCTCCCAGTGTCTCTCATCCCCAGAGCAGAAATGGCGACTCTTTCCAAATCCCACCTTTTCCCGCATAAAGGGCACTCCACAGGAGTCTCCTTCGATGGTACCAGCAAAAGAGGAACTGCGGAAATGTTGACTGGGGTGATCGCCCCGAGAGTGAAGACAGCCAGCCGGGGAGGTCTCCACCTGCATCTGCCACGGCCTACACATGGGACTGCAGTTAAAGTCCATAGGCCAGGCACTGCCAGGAGCTGAATCACCAACTCTGAGGGGTCAGCGCAGGCCCACCTGACTGCTTTCAACTAGAAGAGGTTCAGGTCACTGCACACCTGAAAACGCTTCTTTGGTCCAGAGCTGGGGAATCCGATTTGCTCACGAGCATGCCCCCTTCAGTTGCTGATGAGAAGTTCCTTCCTTCCAGGAGATGGGACAGAGTGCCCCAGAGAACAGGGAGGCCACAGGAACATGGAGCCCGCTGTCAGCCACCACGTCTTCTGAGTTTTCAAATTCACCAAGAGCACGGAAGCGCAAGAAAAGAGATGACTGTGGAAGCCAACACAAGGAGAATTCAGTATGGATGTGAGGGTGCTAACCCAGGCAACTGCTCCACCATCCTGTGTTGAGGTGCAGGTGTCACTGACCTTTTTCTTCCTCAGACTTTGAGGAAGACTTAAATCTCTTCCTCCAGAAACCAGCCAAAAGGTTCTCAGCTTGCCCAGCATCTTCCTCACACACTTTGTTTGGTTTGTTGGGTACACAAAGGCAGAATCTTCTTTTCCCAGGAGGCCAAGAGGTTGAACAAATTCAGGTCTGCTTCTGGAAGAACACCTTGGCCTGGCCCGCAGGCTCCTCCCAGCCCACTTCCACCACAAGGTGGGAGCACGGCCTTCTGTCCACGCCAGCCTTCCAGCAGGCCGACCAGGTGTCGCAGCTTTCACAATCCAAGGCTGAATCGGCCCTCAAGCTCCCATCACCCACCCCCCACCCAATCTTTTTCCTGTTAAAATCAGTGATTCCTCTATCAAAACACAGCGTAACGTATCCACTGATCTAGGTAGGCTCTTGTCAGAGAAAACTCTTTTTCCAGGACGTGGCAGTGGCCAAGTGCACATTCCACAGATGGAAATAAATGACACATCTCTCAGGAGAGTGTCGCCCTGGTTTAGGAAGTTCGTCAAAGGCTACCGAGAGAATCGGTGCTGCCCTCGTGCATCACTCTTCTCCACATCACGTGTCTGCTCGGGCTGCCGGCCGCCTGCCGGCCCCAGATCGAGGAGTGAGGCGTGGGCCTCCTGTTTCCAAGATGGTGAGAGAGGGCAATGTTACCTCTGGTCAGCTCAACAGGGCCCCTGGGGCCCAGGTGAGGAGAGAAATCAGAATGAGGTCCTAGGATGGTAAGTCGGTGCCACAAATTGTCTGAGAGTCAGTAAAAGGGGTCCAGATATCCTGAAACAGAAACCAGGCAAACAGTCTTCCTGGCAGTCAGCAAAGCAGGCAAAGAAGGCTTTCTCTCCTGCCACCGTCCCTTCCCGAGTCTCAAAGGAATCAAGTCCTACGATAATAAGGGACGTCACCGGCTGCTCCTACGCCCCACAGTATGGCCTGGCTGATTAAGAAAGCCTCGTTACTACCATCGTCTGTTCCTCAACCCAAACATCCAGTGAAAATAGGTGATCTTAATATACAGAGTTTGCTATTAAAATCATGCCCGGTCACACCCCGGCAGCCTCGGCTGGACCACGAGGCCACCCTCTCCTCTCCCTTCGAGTGGCTTTAACTCCCCCAGGAAGGTGGTGTCCACGTCTCTGTACAAGGCAGGCTTCTTTCTCAGCTCACGAGAGGGACCTAGAAAGAAGAAGAATCCATGGAGCCTGCCTGGTGGGGGCCCCACAAGCTCACCTTCTGGAGGGGGAACAACTCCAGGGCTGTGAGGGTTGGTGCCCGGGCTCCATGCAACAAGAGTTATGTACACAAGACAAGGAAGGGCAGGCACAGGGACAACCTTTCCTCTCACCAGAGTGGCTTTCCCCAAGGTTCAGACCCACCAGTGAGCCTCTCCTTTCTGCCCAGGAGCTGAAATTGTCACCTTGGTTGGCCAGAGGGGCTTCTCTGCACCCCAGGCTCCAACTCACTTCTTCCTGCGGATCTTGGGTTTCTTCACAGGTCGCAGGTAGGGGTTATCAATGATGCTCTCTTCCCCATTCCGGCTCCCTGGCAAGGAGGGGTTCTGCTGTAGGACAGAGGTGTTCTCCTTCTCGGCTCCAGAATCATCCTTTGAGCAAAAGCCAGAATAAAGCAAAACACCAATGGCATAAGGAAAGAGATCAATGCATGGTAAGAACTGCTATTAGTATCCCTTCCATCGAGAAACTGGAAGCGCAGGGACCACCTTCTTTTCAATGTACCCACCTCTGCCTCAGCGGAGATGGGGCCTGGGCAGCGGCTGGCTAACAGAGGAAGGTGATACCAACAGCTTGGAAACAGTGGAACACAGAAAACAAAACCCTGAACCCCTGACCAGGCAGGGACATGAGTTAGAAAGAACAGAGACCTGGGAGGGGCAAGGAGACAGGGGCTAAAATGTAGATGCTTCAGGGAGGAAGCCCAACCTGCGGGAAGATAAAGAAAAAAGAAAAGTGACCCTCCATGCCTTGCTGGGCTGAGAGACACAGGGTCAGAACAAATCATGTGCAGAGGGCCTCTCCTGGACCTAAGCTAATGCACATCATCACACAGTTCCCGCTAAGTTCTCAAATCTCTGCTACTTGCAACATGGTACCGACAATCATATTGCAGCAGTGGCCCGACACTTCTCGAGCCCTGAGGGTTCCTACTGAGGCAAAGCAGAGCGTGTAGGCACCAACATGGGAACATCGCTGAGAACCCATCTGCAACCTGGGGGTTAGGCCTTTCCAGTTCGGTTCTTGAGGAAAGCAATTCTGGAAATATAGGTGACTGAGTCTCCTTTCCTTATTTATACTCTCTTCCAGTTTTCAAGTTCTGTAAAAGGAGCAGAAGCTGCCAGGGAGGGGGTAAAAGTCACGAGAAGAATTTGACCCACAAGCTTAAGCCTCAGTGACTGGAAGCAACCAGAAGCTGGTTGGGCTGCGCCCCCTGGTGACAGGCCAAGGACTCTGTCACGGAGATTCCTGTTCCGTAACTTGAGGCAAAGAAAACCTGATCTCAACCAGAAAGAGCTGCTTGTCAAAAGACAGTAGGGCAGAGGATGCTGTGATCAGGCAGCAGGAAATGGACCGTGCCCTCCCAGAGAGAGGGCTGGCCCCGGATGCAGACCAGCCTCAGGCTTAAGGAACCTGAAGAAACTGGATCACTTTTAAGTTCTGCTACATCCCTTCTCACTGTCCCATAAATTATGTTCTCGCCAAAGACCCAGCTCCTTCCAGAGTGCTCGAGCTTTCTCTCTCCAACAGCTGACCCAGTGGGACCACAGAATGACTTAGAGCCACTGTGGAGCTTCTGGAGGCTCTCTTAGAAGCCAGTGCTCCAAAATCACACTAGCTCGTGCCAGATACAGGGTCTGACCACACCAGACCTGCCTTGGGTAGTAGCTGGCTCCCAGCCTTCCTGAAGTTCTTTACGGTTTGATTTAGTAACTCACCCCCTCTCCACCTCCTCTCATGTCTCTATGATACAAGCTCTACCTTCAAAGTTACTGGAAGTTCACTTCAACTGTGCCTTAAGTATTCCCTGAGACAATAAGGATGATGGTGACACAGGGGCGCTGAAAAGCCAGCCTTTCAACCTCTGCTGGAGGGTACTAAGGCTCCCCCTCTGTTAGGCTCACTATGTCTCAGGAGGCCAAAATGTGGGTCCCAAGTCAAGGACGACAGCTTCTCTTCTCCCAAGTAGAACTTGTGGAAATGCCACTTTGCTTGCCTCCTTCAGGGACAGGCAGCCTTGAGATGAGGACGGATAGGAGGAACAAATAAAAGTACCAAACTGGCCAAATTTATTTTTAAAATGTGGGGTCAGAAGAGTCTGGCAAGAGTTCCTGAAGCCTGGGAAGGCCAGACTGAGGCAATGAATGCACACTAACGAGTGCCACAGCCTGGGATGACCGATCCGGTCGCACAGCTTTCAGCACCATTTCCACACCAACTTCCACATGCTCCTCCTCTCCAGTCCTCACCTCTCTCCTGACCTCCGGGCTCACGTAGCCATTGTCACTCATCATCTCCACCTGGGTGTCAAGTAGGCATCTCAAATTTAATGCACCTAAAACTGAACTCTGGACCTTGCCCTACCTGGGAACAGCTCTTCCCACAGTCTACTGGTCACAGGGGATGGCAACTCTGTTCAAGCCCAAACTCCAGAGCCATTCTTTCTCTGACATCCCACATCCAATCTGTTAGGAAAACTTCTTGGCCTTCAAAGTACGGACAGGACTGGACCACTTCCACTATCTCCACTGTGATCATCCTGGTAGGACCCACCAGTCTCTTGCCTAGACTACTGAAAGAGCTTCCTAAGTGATCTTCCATAGTCCACCCTCTGCCTGTCCCTCCTACAGTCCTTTCTGATCAGGGTAGTCAGCGATCCTAGACGAAGTTCAGATATGTCCCTCTGATGCTTCACACCTTCCCATAACTCCCATTTCACCCAGTTCGAAGCCAGCTCTTAAAACTGTTCACAAGGCCCTACGTGATCTGACCCCTTCCTGCCTTCCTCAGCCACACCCACACTCACCTCAGGGCCTCTGCACTGGCTGTTCCCTTTCTAGAACACTCTTTCCCAGATATCCACATGGCTCATGCCCTTACCTCCTTCAAGTCTCTGCTCAAATGTCACCTTCTCAGTGATGTCTACCCTGAGCACCCTATTTAAAAATGAAACCTCCACCCTTCACCTTGGACCTTCCCTACTGGATCCCCCTGTCCCCCAACACCATTTTCATCTTTAATATACTATATAATTATTTATTTATATATTACATTTACTGTCATTCCCCCGCTGACAACACATAGGCTCCCAAGAGGCAGATGTTTTGTTTGTGCTGTTCACTGATGTGTCCGAAGCACTCAGAACAGTATCTGGCACATACCACTGGGTACTAAATAAATACATGTTGAGTAAATGACTGGTTCATTGTTCATACAAGGTTGGACAATTAATTTCAGGAACTCATCCTAGAAAAAGTGCTACATACCTTGGTGCTGAATATCACCATGTTCACCTTTAAAGTACTCTCCTTGGGAAGCTATGCACCAATGCCAGTTCCTAGTCCACCCTGCAGAGCAGTTTTGGAACTCTTTTCTGGAATGGCCATCAGAGTCATCCAAGGTTATGACACCTTACCAAGGTGTTTGTACAGTGCTGCCAATGTAAGTGCATGGTGTCAAGTTCATGAACTTTAATTGTCAGATTTGGAGTACGACAACAGCTCTGATGGCCATTCCAGAAAAAGAGTTCCAAAATTGCTTTGAAAGGTAGACTAGGTGCTGGCGTCAGTGCATAGCTTCCCAAGGGGAGTACTTCGAAGGTGACCGTGGTGATATTCAGCAATGAGGTACATAGCACTTTTTCTAGGATGAGTTCCCGAACTTAATTGTCCAACCTTGTAAAGGAAAAAAAGTTTAGATGCTGGGACTGCCTGTCGAAGGTGGCTAGTTCAAATGGAAGAGAAAAGCAATTCTATCGTACACTAATCTAAAATGAATAGCCCCTTCATGTTCAAGTAGATGGAGAAACCAGAACCACGTTAAGGAAAGTAACTGCCCAGCAACAGTTTCTGAGAGAGATGCTACTCTTGACAGATAAAAGAATAATCTAAAATAGCAGTTATTTATTTAATTAACTGTAACAATGACTATAAACGCGAAAGATGGACAACAACCTAAAAGTTCACCGGGGACTGGTTAAAACCAATTGCTACATGCACACAAGGAATGTGGTACGAAGGGGTAAAGAAGCTCCTTATATATGTGGCGACATGGAATGATTGCCAAGATATGCCAATGAGGGAAAACAGCCTGGGAAAAACTTGCTATTCATGCTTAACCCCACCAGACCGCTGTACTGATTTTTCGGTAATTCCCAAATCTGCCGCTATACCCCTGTACCTAATTTTTGGTACTATGCCTGGTACGTGAGAAAAATGAAAGGTAGACCTATTTTCTACAATGTCTCCAAGTTCCATCTTATTCTGACCACTTGTTTGCATGTAACTAACATTTTTCTATATCATGTTGGTTCTTTCTCTTTAATGCTCAGGAGCCCAGGTATAGGGGACAGTTAGGTTCAGGGCCTCAGGTCCGGTAGGGTTAAGACAACCATAAAAATCACTATGTCCCTACAGGGACACCTGAGAGACTGGTGAGTGGTTGCTCTGTAGGCGGGAAAGTGGGTAACAGAGAACAAAGACAGAGGAAAGAACGATCACCAGACACCCTTTTGTACATTCTGGATTTTGAAACATACGATGATTATGTTTGCCAGTCCCACAGAACGCCATTAAGTCCAATTGACTGTATATAAATTGTTGCGAGCATCCTTGTCTCCAGGTCTTTTTTTTTTATTTTACAGGTGAGCATGTGGTTAGACAACCTGAAATGGCAGGGGAGCAGCTGATACACATCAGCTCGTTTTACCTCGCAGGTGCTCCCGCTCCTATCTGTTCTTGTGAGGAAACAAACGCAGATGTTGGGTTAATGGAACCAAAGTCATGCATCTGGGAAGTGGCACAGTCTGGATCTGAAGCCGGGCCAGTCCGACCCCAAGGGTCAGGTCTTTGTACTCTTTGCTTGCTGTCTGGCCAGGCCTCTCGGTACCCAGGACTCAGGCAGCCCCTGGCATTCTTTCAATCTCAGTTCACTCATCGCCATGACCTCACCTATTTCATTACCTGGAGTGTTAGATGACACATGTGCAAGTCCTTTAATGACTTTGTACTTACAAAGGAATGGGGATGACTGCTTAGAAGATTCCTCCTTCTCATAAGGTGAACCTCCTTTCAGTCCATGACCCAATCACCATAGCTCAAACAGACCCAGTTAAGTGAGTCCAAAACAGATGTATACTTTAACAAGTTCCTCTGCTTTGTGTAAAGCCATGGGCTCCCAGCCCTAATTCTGAAAGGGACAATTCAACTTTGAAGAAATGGTGTTCAAGCAACAGCTCCAACAAGCCAGTTATTCAGTAACTGGCACTCTCCACCTCAGACAGGAGTTGCGGTCTGCCACGTGGTGCATCGGACCTTAGAGAACATGGGGGATGCTCATTCCAACTCCAACCATAAGGACGTACTGTTTTTAATGGGACAGAAAACAATGGTACTGCCCCGTTTCAAACAGTACGTATGATCCGTCAGCCTTCGGACACCTTGAATTGAGCCCAGAGAGACTAGGCTGACCACACGTACCATTGGAAATGGGACAGTGCCATTGTTTTCTGTCCTGTTTAAAATGGTACGTCTGGTCAGCCTAACCCTAAGGCATCCTTTGTTTAAAAGCCAGGGCCAATCTTAAGAATGGATGAACATGGTACCCTGACTATAAGGGTCCTGTAAGCTTCGAAGGCATTAGATTTCGGCAGTTGTCACTCTCCTTGTACTTTCTCCTAAGACACAGAAGCAAGAGTGGGCTCTTAGCCTTTTACTTGCCAAGCACAACACATCAGTAACCGGAAAAGAACACCCACATGTTCCAATGAGCACGTCTCCTCACCCTCCTCCGTCTCTGTGCCCACACACGCTGTCTCCTGTCCTGGGTATGAAATGTCCCGAACAAGGCTAACCCCTCCACTTGGGCACTAGATCCCATGCCCTGTCACCTACCAAAGAACATCATCCCAACATGCTTCTCTCCCTCGTATCAGTTCTCCCTCCCTACCAGGTCATTCCCATTGGCGTACAAACATCCTGCTATTTCTTTTATCCTAAAAAACAAAACATACCTCTTTTAACTCCTTAATTTCCCCCCTTTGGTTACTACTTCATTTTTCTCCTTCCCTTTACAGCAAAATTCCTTGAAGCAATTGGATATATTAAGAGTTGTCCAATGGAACTTTCTGCAATGATATAAATGTGCATTATCTGCACAGCCCAGTAGGGTAGCCACTAGCCATACGTGGCTAATAAAATGTGGCTAGAATGACTAAGGAAATGAGTTTTCAGTTTTATTTAAATTGATTTAAACAGCCAAATGTGGCCAGTGGTATTGTAATGGACAGCGCCAGGACAACACTCACCAACTCCGATTTCTCCGCTCCCACTCCCTAACACTTCCCTTGCTCTCCTTCTTACTGAACTTGCTCTTGTCAAGGTCACAAATTATGTTCACATTCACACTGCCAAATCTAACACACAAATTCTCAGTTCTCACGTTACAGGAACTAATCAGGGCTTTTGACACAACTGATGGTTCTTTTCTCATGGAAACATTTTCTTTCCTTGGCCTCCAGGACACGGTCCCCTCTCCGGACTCCCCAACCTCCGCCGTGCCTTCTCCGGCTCCTTGGCCAGTGAGAGCCCCAGGTTCAGTCCTCACACCTCTTCCCTTTTTTATGTTCACTCCCTTCCTTGGAGCTCATCTAGTCTCATGGTTTTAAATACTATTTATATACTGGTAACTCCCAGATTTGCACCTACAGCCCTAACAACTCCTCAAACTCCAACTCACACATCTCTCTCTCTACTTGACAGCTCCACCTGGATGTCTTAGAAGCATCTCAAACTTAGCCCTGTCTAAACCTGAACTCCTGGCTTTCCCCACACACCTGTTCCACACAACAGTCTTCCCGATCTTGGCTGAAGGCAATTTCATTTTTTCTGTTGTTCAGGCAAAAAACCTGGCATCTATTTTTGACTCTCTTCTCTCACATTTCATATCCACTCTATCGGTTGGCTTTGCTCCAAGCTAGAATTTGACCAGGTAATCTATTGGACCGTTATCTCATCATCTTTGCTTCCACCACCATCTCTCAGTTTACCGCAATGGCCTCCTAGATGGTTGCTCTGCTTCTGCCCTTACCTGCTACAGTCTACTTACTCTCTACACAGCAACCTAACTGATGCTGTTAACAAACCCACCTCAGCTCCTGACCTTCCTCTGCCCTGCACTGCCAATGCCTCCCACCTGAGAAAGGGTCCAAGTGTCTAACATAGGCTTTAAGCTCTGACTTCCCTGTGAGCTCTCTGACTCTGTCCACTGCGACTCTCTCCCGCTTGTTCATGCCAGTCTGACCACCCTAATGGTCCTGCTGTTGTTCTTCAACACAGCAGCTCCCACCTCAGGGCCTTTGCATCTGCTGTTCCCTCTAAGAGGAATGCTCAACTCTCAGGTACGTGCAAGCTTTGTTCCTTTCAGGTCTTTGCTCAAATGTCACCTTCTCAGCCACCCTAACACTACATCCAGTCACACCTATACCTGCTCCCTATCTTCTAATTTATTGTTTTTCTTTGGCTCTATTTTATCTTTATTGTTTTTCTTTTGTCTATTTTATCTCCTTCTAATTTCCCAGCATCCAGAAGTGTACCTGGCTCTGGCAGGCACTCATTTAGTATTTGTTGAGTGAACGAATGAATCCCTAGGACACGGACTTGCTTCTCAAGCTAGAGATCACGTCACACTCAGATCATCAGACACACATTATGCGAGTCCTCGCCACACAGCCAGAAACCTGGGATAGGTCATGTCCAATTCCCAGGGTGACAGGCTGAGGGCTGTGAGGGCAAGTTTGGGGGGGGTTCTTGGAAGGAAGGAAGCAAGACCCACCGTGCTGATGTGGAGAGGGAGGTTCTCTGTGTCCGTCTGTTCTTCCTGCTCTGAGGAATCCGTCTCTTCCATTTGCTGCATCTCCAGCTCAGAAGGAAGAAGAGCTGTCAGGTAGGGGATGGTGAAAGGTCTGGCAGCAATCACTGGGGGAGTAGAGGAGAGATATAACTCCACTGTCGCAGAGTCCTTGTGTAAAGCAGCTGGCCTAGAGCTTTACAGTTGATCAGTGAGCAGTGCTGATGACCATGATGGCTAACAGGTGCCTGAGCACTTGCCGACGTCCCACAGGCTTTATACGTGCTAGCTTTAATCCTTAACCTCCACTATAACAGAGAAGTGGAACTGCCAACCCCACTTTGCAGATGAGGAACCCTGTGGCAGGGTAGGATTTGAACTCCAGGCAAGATGACTCCAGAGCCTACTTTTCCCAAGTACAACTAAAATCAGACAGAACTGGGGCTGAACCCTGGCAAAGCAGCAAAATAGTGACCTTGGGTACAAGGCCAGTGAACCCCTCTAAGCCTCATTTCTAGAGCAGATATTGATCCCATCAGCCTGAAGGATTCAAGTCCAAATACTGGACGTGAGAACTCTCCCCACGTAAGGTTATCCACGGAGCTAGAGGGGGCACTTCAGGTAAATGAGTGTTCAGTTCTTTCAAAAAGCGCTAAGAATGAGAATAAGAAATTGTTGATAAAAAAAAAATCAATGAATAAAAGAAAGTCTCTATGAATACTTCCATAATAAAATGTGATTACCAGGAGAAACTCTATGATTATTTTGATGTGGTTCAGATGTGGGGTCCTGCAGTCAGAAAGAGCCAATTTTGATCAACCAGCTGTGTGATCTTTGGAATGTTACTTCATTTCTCTTCTCTATAAACCCCAACTTCCTAAAATGACAGTGAGACAACAGCCCCTACCTCATAGGCTCCCGAGAGGATTTAGTAAGATGACGTAGTAGGGAAAATAATTAGCACAGCACCTGGCACTCAGTACCTCAGCTACTAGTGCTCCAGGGCCAAGCACACAGTGAGCACTCTCTGACTGAATTCCCTCGTTCACCTCGGAAAAAGCGAGGCCTACAGAGATGAAGTAACTTGGTCACACAGTGAAATGGTGGTGCTGAGATGAGAAATTAAATGATGGTACCTGTGAGAGGACAGGGTGACGGGCCAAGCCTGGCAGATGTTCTGTAACTGCCCTGCCCCCTAATGCCAGTGTCCCTTCTATTATCAGGGCTGCCACTTGCACTGTATGAGTCTCTCCGATGCCCAGGGCTCAGTCACCCTTGAGTGTACCTCAATGTACCGCAAACGGCTAGTCCCAACAGAGGTCATTGCTATTTCAGAGTCATCAGTTAGGGACAAAGCCCTTAAGACCTGGGAAAAGGAGCCAGAAATCTGAGAAATGTGATACACCCAGAACAAGAACAGTGCTTATTTGATTCCTCCCACTATGCTGAGAGAAAGGGAAGACGGTGTGATTATCTCAAATGACAAGAGGGGAGAGACTCTCACGTGGAAACGTGCTGACGTCATCTTTGAAAAGACTCTGGGTCTCGCCTGTCTTGGCCATGAAACGGGTGAGTGCCCGCTCCACGTCTCGTCTCTGGGACGCAGCCTTCTCCCGCAGGACCTGGTAGTCCGATACCGGCTCCCGGTACGTCTACAGAGAGAACGGCAAAGACACTACTAGGGTAATACAGACAGATCGTTCTGCTCTCTTGGGACCCACCTAGCTATTGCTATGTCCTTCCACCCCTAAATGACCCACTACCATGATTTAGAGCAGAGATCCCTAAAGGGCAGAAATGGAATTGATTTAATGATCATTAACATTTATTTTTAATCTGAAAAATTAGGAACGTACAAAAACTGACTATAGATTGACCCTGGGCTTTCATTCAGATCCCGCGACAGCTGGTGTCAGGAGTATGAGATGCATCCTGCAGGAAGGGTGGAAGTCCCATCAGGAAGCCCTGACAGGGACCAGTGCACTGTGACATCTTATAGAACGCAAGTAGGTACTTACATGGATGTGTGGGTTGTACTGTCTGTCTTAAGCCAACCTTCACAAAACAGACATGTTGTCCCAAAAGATACATTAAGTGCAAGTGAATAAGGCAATGACAGGCCTGACATTCCTCTAACTCCTAATTCTGAGTTCTTTGACAATCACATTAATTGCGTGAAAAATGACTGAGGTATATGTAATCAGAGTGAGTTGGCCAAAACATTTTAAATTGTAATGGTAAAGGTCAATTTAACAATGACCGAAAAGTAGCTGCTCTTTGTGATACGGAAATACGATTGTTAAAGGAGGCACATGGAAACGTTTCCATTGTTGTCAATGTTCATGCGAGCGTGTCACCTATGTGCCGTTCCCGTATCTACACTTAAACAGAAACGAGACTTTCTGACGTGTTTAAAATCTTCCCAAAGTGAAGAGCGTGAGTGGATTTTGAGCATATTTGTTATAAACATTAAAAATGCAAGGCCCACCATCATTTTTAAGAAAGGTATTTGAGATTCAAGAAGCTGGAAATTGAATAGAAAATTTTAAACAAAATTCTTTGAGTAACTAATAGATGAGTACAAAAACAATTAGGTTTGTAATTTATTAAGGGGAGCCGACGAGGCTATGTATCTTTGTAATGTAACTTTTTCAACTACGAGAGCTATTCAAGTATCAAAATAAACTGATTTTAGAATCAGACCTCTAACTTATTATACCAAGTTTTATTAAACCAAGATTTTAAAAAATAGAATAAAAAGCAGAGGCAATCACTAAAAAGGAACAAACAGGTTTCCTGAACCTTTCATAAGGGTCAGATTATTTTTTAATGTATGTTATTTTATTATAGTATGAATATTATGATATTCATGTCAACAAACATGAATGCTGACTGGAGTATGTGCTTAACATTTTTGCTCACAGAGATATACTATAAAAGAGTTAGAGGCTGTTATGGGTTGAACTGTGTTCCCCTTAAAAAAAAAGATATATTGAAGTCCTCACCCCTAGGACCTCAGAGTATGATCTTATTTGGAGATAGGGTCATCACAGATGTGATCAGTTAAGAAGAGGTCATCCAAGAGGAGGGTGGGACCCTACTCTAACATGACTGGTGCCCTTGCAAGAAAATGGCTGTGTGAAGACAGGAGCCTGGAGCACTGTACCCGCAAGCCAAGGAATGCCCACAGGCTGCCTACAAATGGCCAGAAGCTAGGAAGAGGCACAGAAGAATTTGCCTACAGGTTTTTGAGGGAGCATGGCTTGGCAACACCTTAATTTTGGAAATCTGACCTAAAGAACTGTAAGGCAATAAATTTCTGTTGTTCTAAGCCACTGAGTTTGTAGCACTTGGTTATGACAGCCCTAGGACACTAAAACAGAGACTACTGGTTAAGGGTAATGGCTGAATGCAATGGCGGGTGACCAGCTATTCCTTCCCCTCACACCCTGAGGTGTGGAGAAATGTCCTGGGGGACTCGCCCTGACAGCCTGCATGATGCCACATTTGCACCAGTACAGGGTGTGGAGGCAGGGACAAAGGAAGTGTGCCGAAGAGCCTCTGGGGACTCCTCTGTACACCGAACTTTCCCAAAAGAGGCGAGACTGCTGATATGTCTCATCAGAACACATATGAACCATCAAAGACAACTCCATTTGTCCTCATTCAGACCTAGAATTCAGTTATAATAAGTTTCATTTCATGATATCACCAAGTATGTTTTAAACAAACTTACCACTGATTTCAAAAGTAACTCTTTTCTATCATAAAAAACTGGAAAACCCCAGAACAGCACATACCAAACAACAAAAGTTACCTATGACCCACCTGAAAGTTACTAGGAACCTTCTGTGGAATTTCCTTCTAGTCTCTTGTCTATGTGGCTAGGTACTTTTGTGTTTTGGTGAGACAGACAAAGTTGCATCGGCTTTAATTTCTTTTTAACTATACTTCTGTGGGCCAGCTATTTTGTCAGTCCACTGGAGAACAAAATTCTCCTTGGCTAAACTGCTTATTAATGAGAAAAGATGCTCTGAGTTCCGAGCCCATCTTTTACCCACAAACTTCTGGACTCCAGTCTGACAGTCAGTAGGAACTGACTGCTTTGTATCAGTCATAGCCCCCGTCACACTCACCGGAGTTTTGATGTAGGTGTGGGGGTCAGGGAACTCAGGAAAATGGCTGGGGATGTGCGGCGGGTGGGGTCGGTTCTGTCCTGCAGTGAGGGCCTTGGGGGTCACAGGCTGATTGGTCACTGGAGCTGCAACAGAATCATAACCGGTTACTCCTCCACCCAAGCAAGGTGTTGGATATCTCCCCAAATCCTCCTCTTCTCAAAGTAAATGCTGGACCTCAATTTTCTACCAATAAAAAAGCCTTTAATGGCTTAAGGATCTGAGAAGGTCATCCCCACCTACCCAGCCTTGCTGGATGACCTTGGGTGACATTCCCATCTACAACAATTTGCTTGCATGCTTCTCAGGCAGGTGACTGGATGGCCGTGACAATGTTCACTATGTAAAAGAGCATGCTGAGGAACTAAGGAGTTAGAAGGGCTGCTCTTTTCATAGAACCCAGCGACAAAGACATGAGAGTACAAGATGCCAGGGTAAGGAAGCGTGGGCTAATGACAACAACAGAGGATTGAAAATGGCACCTTCCATTTTCTGAAAGGAAAGTTCCTCAAAAGATGCCAGCTTCAAAAAGTGATGAAAAATAAAAATCTAGTTAGTTTCCCCCACATCTTACAAGCCTACACTAGTTACTCCCAACTCAATTCATGGCACTTAGTTTACTGAGTAGAGAAAGAGAGTAAATATTTTAGGTCTTATAAGCCATAAAGTCTGTCACAACTACTCAATTCTGCCATTATAGCACAAAAACAACCATAGATAATAAGTAAACATAGCTGTGTGCCAATAAAACTTTATTTACAAAAACAGGTGGTGGGCCACATTACGCTTACAGACCGTAGTTTACTGACCCTTGATCTAAGGAAGAACAAGACCTTCTGCATTTTTCAAGCAGCATCAACCGTCCTTCTGGGGCTAAAGCACAAGAACCATAGCGACATCTCAGAGACAATTTTCCTTTCTGGTGACTGAACTTCACATCCCAATCCTATCAGCCCCAAATAATGGAACAGAGCCTGCAACAAGGAAGTAGCTACCATACCGATCCTACCTTATTCAATGAATTCAGTCCACCAGCATTAATTGAGCACTTACTGAGCACCTCAGTTCAAAGTCACTTACGGGCAGTGATGACCATCCTCTGAGACCGTTTTGCATAAGCAGGGAGAGTGTCCACATTGAAACCTAAGAAGCAGGAAAACAAGAATCATTGTGGATTTTGAAATGGAAGTGGGGAGTAAATAATACTGGGGTGAAATAGCTTAAGCTCCCCACTCAAGCGTTTTGCTACTACTCAAAAGAAGCTCCTGCAGAATCCCCCACAGGGAGTTAGGAGGTCTCTTAAATGGGTTCAGAGGAACCCTCTATTGATAATCCTCTCAAGCTAAAAGCAGACCAGAAGAACCATGAGGGAATCTGAAAACACTCAGCAGACAAGGCTGACTCCTAGGGACCTCTCTCTTGCAAACAACTACAGATCAGCTGCGCTGAAAAATTAGAAACTTGTGTACTCACCCATCTCTACAAGTGTGACCACAATATCTGACAGTGTGGGCTGGGTCCTGGCTGTGTGCTCACAGTAAGATTTGGCACTCCTCCCAATTTCTGAAATGTCTGGGAAAGAATCACCGGCATAAAGTTGTATTCTCAATTCCCAAAAAGTTAAACACAGAATTACCATATAAACCAGCAATTCTGCTCCTAGGTATACACCCGAATTAATTGAAAACAGGGACTCAAACAGATACTTGTATACCAACATTCATAGCACCAGTATTTACAATAGCCTAAAGGTGGGAACAACCCAGTGCCCACCAACAGATGAACAAATGAACCCTGATGGGGTCTATCCATAAAACAGAATATTATTTAGCCATAGAAAGGGATAAAGTACAGATCCATGCCACAACATGGATGAAACTTGCAAGCATTATGCTAAGTGAAATAAGCCAGACACACGAAGTCAAATGTTTTAAGATTCCATTTATGTGACAGAAAAAAAATTCACAGAGACAAAATGTTGATTAGAGGTTACCTGGGGCTGGGAGTAGGGGGGGATGGGAGGTTATAATTTCTGAGTACAGACTTTCTGTTTGGAATGATCAAAAAGTTCTAGAAATAGATAGTATTGAAGGTTGTACA
This sequence comes from Lyroderma lyra, assembly GCA_004026885.1. NCBI lineage: Eukaryota > Metazoa > Chordata > Mammalia > Chiroptera > Megadermatidae > Lyroderma > Lyroderma lyra. The sequence continues at coordinate 3,848 of PVJL010015238.1, read as the reverse complement.
ACATTATGAATATAGTTAGTGCCACTGAATTGTACACTTAAAAATGGTTAAAACAGTAAATTTTATGTTATATGTATCTTGCCACAAAAACAAACAAACAAACAAAAAATAACAAAAAACTTATTGTGTGATGGGCAAGTTTTTGTTTCTTCTGTCTGAAGCAGAGCCTATATTTTAAGAGTCACACTAAAGTCCTTCAGGGAAAGGGGAAGATAGGAAGCTGAACTCCATGAATGGGCTTAGAAGTGCACTTTTACACATAAAAATTCATGGGTCCACAGAATTCACCAGATATAAAAGGTGTCCAAAAGGACAAGGAACCCCTGCTCCAGGGGCCTAATGGTTCAGAAGACAAAAGCAAGTGGTGTTTGATAGGAAAGGGTGTCTGACTGAAGACCTGCCACCACCTCGCCATGATATCCTGAGCAAGTCACTAATACTAGCCTCCACACATGAAAACGGTGGGCAGCATCTGTTTACTGTGGGGAACCATCTAATTAGAATCCTGATAGATCACCTCAGAAATAAGCCAGTGGCAGTTAAGATATCTTCACCCCTCTGGCTTACATGCCAGCAGGTCCTAGGATGTCAAAGGATATGTTACAGGCAAGGTAGCATACAACATGGAGATTTTGCTATCAGTCAGGGTGAATAAATTTTATAGAATAAGTCTATGATTGGGGTCCCTAGAAACAAAGTGACTGCAGTCAGTAAACACAACAATTCTGTCTGATGCTTATAACTAACACAATCCTAAAACTTTGATATCTAGAGCTACTGACAACATGGAGGTGTCCAAGACTTTTTTTTTTTTGTATGTGGGTAGCTCCCTGACTGGGAATCGAACCCAAGCCGCAGCGCCAACGCTGAAGCCTTAAGCCACTATACCATCAGGGAACTCCATTAAAAATATATTGAGGTTCACTTTTTTTTAAATTTTATGTGGGCAGTTCCCTGGCTGGGAATCGAACCCAAGGTCTTAGCAAGCCCTCAGCTTAAGCCATCTATCCTTGATTTTCCTTTGGCCGAAGTGGAAGATTTTTCAGCCTATCTTCAAACCTTTTAGTTCTAATACTCACAGCTTTCCAATACAACTGTTTTGGCCCTATCCCCATCAGTGGCAACCTTTTCTTCTGTGAGAAAAAAGGCCTCCTGTCCAGTAGTATGAGAAAGAACTGCCTCAACTCTAAGGATCTTTAAACTCTGAATTCCAAATCTTTCCAAGAACTGAATTCTTTTTCTTTCTTTTTTTTTTAAATTTATTTTTATTGTTAGACTTATTGGGGTGACATCTGTTAGCAAGAATTACATAGGTTTCAGGCATACAATTCTACAGTGCATTGTCAACTTGTTATATAATAAGTTCACCACCTAATGTGACTTCTCTTTCCATCACCTTATATTTAGCTTCTGCTCCCTCATCTCCCACCCCCCGCTTTCTTTCCTCCCCTTCCCACTCATCCCCAAATAAATATTAAACTATTGATTGTGTCCATGGGTTATTTGTTTGTTTGTTCATTTCTTTTTTGCTTTCAATTTTACATTCTGCATATGAATAAAGTCATACAGTTTTTGGTGTTTTCTGTGTGGCTTATTTCATCAAGAACTGAATTCTTATCTGTTGGAAATGATTAGTCCATTCCTTGAGAACAAAAGTTTTCAGAGTAGTCTGGGAATCCATGGGTATTCCTGAAATCCTTTCCAAAGTCCACAGGTCAAAACTGTTTTCATAATAAAATTAAGACATTCTTTGACTTTTTCACTCATTCTCTCATGTAGCTTTCTATTAGTTACATGACCTGTGATGACATCATGGCTCTGAGGGATAATGGATTGTATGCTTGTTCATTCTATGTTTTACAATTTTCTCAGTTTTATTTTCTAATGTGGCAAAAACCAATCAATCAATCTATCCATTTATCTATCTATCTATCAAGCCCATGTATACACAACTCTGCAGGGTCCTCAATATTTAAGAGTGAGTCTACAAGGGTTCTAAGACCTTAAGATTTGAGATCTCTGCTTTAGGAAAACATTTGGTACTTATAAGCTCCAAACATCAAAGAGCCAACTCACCCCATATCACGCCCTTCCTGGGGCAGCCCTATCTTGTGACTGATCAAGACCAAAGTACAAAGGCAGGGCCGTTTTCATCTGTTGTGGGATACCTGATGGGCAATTATCTCCCAGAACTCCCCACTGAGTTGGCCAATCCTTTGTTTGGCCTGCAGTGTAGTTCAACTTCTCCCTCTGCCCAAACCTTCCTCTCACTTCCATTCATAAATGTTGATTCTTCTAAAACACCTTAAATACCCCCATCCCTCATTCCATTTTACCCCCCAAAAATATCCAAACAAGGAAATAAATACATTGTACATGCAGAAAAGCCTATGTGAGACCATTCTAGGCTCCTAAATCTCAAGACGTTTCCTTTTTAAAGGTGTTTTCCCCTTCTATCAAACTTATTCACCCTTGCTCTTTGTAGCATATAATATAGCATTTGATTATAGCATGTGGTGGCATCTATTTTGTGGGAATTCATCCTGACTCTCCAACAAAACTCTAAGTTCTTTGAGTATAGAACACAAACAGCAATAATAACAGCACCTATGAATCATCAAGAGCTTATGACAACAAGTTGACAATGCACTGTAGAATTGTAAGCCTGAAACCTATGTAATCCTTGCTAACAGATGTCACCCCAATAAGTCTAACAATAAAAATGAATTAAAAAAAAAAAAAAAAAAGCTTATGATGTTCCCAGTGCTGAATGTTTTACATATACATCTCACTTACATTCACAGTTCCATGAAGTGCAAATTCTTTTTTTTTTTTTAATTCATTTTTATTGTTAGACTTATTGGGGTGACATCTGTTAGCAAGGATTACATAGGTTTCAGGCATACAATTCTACAGTGCATTGTCAACTTGATGTATAATAAGTTCACCACCTAATGTGATGAAGTGCAAATTCTTATCCCATTTTGTAAATGAGGAAATTAAGGTTCATGAGGCTTAGTGACTTGCTTAAGCAATCAAGTGGCAGAGCGATGACTTACACCCAGGCCTATTTGATTTTAAAGCCTGTAAATCACTTTATTATGTTCTTTTTCTTAAATCCTCATGAACACTAATACAAACGCAGGCGCCTAAACAGGTGTTTGGTTGACTTGAAGAAGGCCTATTATTTCCTGGTACTTACAGCTCTGTAGCATCTCTGTCAACGTTTCCACAGATGCTTTTTCAGCACTCTCAAACCCTGCCTCTGTCAGCAAGGAGCTCACAACCACTTGCAGGGTTCGCCTCCGGGCTAGATGGTAGTTATCAGCAGGATTAGTGGACTGTTTACTTCCTGATCTCTGTAAATCAGCAGCACAGAAAGAGAAAAGAATTTCATTCACTGGACAAGAATGCAATCACATAATTCACATATCGTCAATGGCGAGTAAAGATTCTTTTGCTAAATATTTATCAGTGCTTAACAAAATGTGATAGCCCTTGATGTTCAGACTTACAGATTTTGGCCAAATGAGGAATAATTGAGCATCTAACGGGGTCTAAATATGGAGACAGCCTTTCTGCTTACTTAAAACTTAAAATTCCAATAACACGAATGGCTATTTCTTACTTTCTGTTTTAACAGATTATCAGAATATATAGCTGAAGAAACACGCATGATGGGATTTATGTCTCTCTCAGGAAAAAAAATGATCTCTCTTGTTCCTTCCATCTCCACACATTTCACTAATAAGTAAAATTAAAACACACATGACACTGAAGAGAGGAGGGTAAAAGCAGAACAGCAGAGAAAAGTAGGAAACATAAATATTTTGAAATGGGAATCCCTC
>PVJL010015237.1:0-25070 GCA_004026885.1 Lyroderma lyra | reverse complement strand
CTGAGCCCCGAACAAAGGCAGGTGGGGAGACTTATAGCAGAGCATTTCCATAAGAACAGCAGCTTCCCCTGGCGGGCTAGGGCTGGCAGAAGCGGGGTTCAGGGGAGAAAAGAATCAGGAAGTGACTCCGGGGATGAGGGCCGTCCCAGACTAGGCTATCGGCCATGTTGGGAGGCAATATTTCTCTACAACTTCTCTGATGATGGTGTCATTTTGTCGGCTGAGGACCAAAGACATAGTCTTAGGAGGAGGCAGCTGGGGTGTGACTAGAGGCCCATTTCAGGAGCCCACTCCCTGAGTCAACCCAGAAGGCCTGTCCCTGTTGTCACCCTCCTACTCCTCTCGTACCCCCACTGTCCCTGGATCAGGATGAGGCTTCTGGCCCGTTCCCCATAAGCTCCTGTCCAGCAATGGGTTGAACATCTAAAGAACAGAGGAGGAAGCTCCCAGAGGGTGGGGGTCCACTCACCTGGGGGATCAGGTTCCATTCGAGAAGGCCATCCATGACTGCGGTGGCTCCAGCTGCAGCGATGGAAAAGGATAGGCCCTTCATCCCATCAAAGTGCATGCTTTCAAAGGTGGTGCCCAGCTCCATCTGGTTCAGCCCAAACTCCTGGTTGGTGATGGCCAAGCCCAGGATCTGCTACCCGAGAGGAGGAGAATGCCTTTGGGGTGACTCTCAGGAGGCTGGAACCCAGCAGCCCCTCTCAGCAGGAAGGGAGCTAGACTCCTACCCTGGCCGGCTGCTCACCGCCTCCTGTCATGACGTGGAAGCCCAGGAGTCTGGTGAGATTGCCCGACCTGTCCTGCTGTGAGAACGAGCAGCCTTGAGGAGAACGTGGAGGGATCGCTGGGCCGAAGCGTGCATGATTGACTGCTGGGAGCAAGGCATGGACATCAGGGGCCCACTCCTTCCCTCCCTCCTCGCTCCCATTTCAGCACCCCCTGGTCCCTGCAGTGACCTAAACCCCACCTGGACCAGGGGCAGGGTGACCCCCGTGACTTTCCTTGTGTGCTCTCATGACAGGCTGGGCTTTCACAGGAGGCAAAGGGCACCCAAGGTTGGCCCAACCGGTGTCCAAAAGGATCGTGAAATTCTAAAGTGGGGTTTTCATACTCTCCACAGTAATACATCTGGGAAGGCAGACTCTGTCTTTGAGGGAGAGTTGGGCCTCAGGCCCCCAGTGACTCGTAGCCTCTAGGTTTCACCCTCTAACAACTCCCTGAGGATCTGACTCTGACCTTTATAGATGACTTCACCATTGTCTTGAATCTTTAAGATATCTCCCCTCAGACTGGGGCTCCCTGAGGGCAGGGCTGTGTCTCTCCTTGAAATGGGAAATTATAAACAAAGCCATTAAATGTAAATTCTAGAAGCCCACTTCCGCATTCCTTCTACCAGGTGCCTAACATGTACATCTAGCTCCTGTACCCCTGCTTGCTTATCACATCAGCCAGCCCCCACCCCAATACTATAAGAATCCGAAAAGTCTGTTAGTTGGGGCTCAGAATTTGGAGATTGTAACGCCTCTGAGCCCGCCGGCATAATAAACTGGTTCTCCAACTCTCCGAGTGCCACTTGACCTCGGTTACCCGTCCTGCCACAACATTTTGGTTCCCTGGCCGGGAAGCCAACCATGCTGGCCCATTGTGCCACCGGCTCGGTGACAGAAGCCAAGGGGTGGCGGAAGGCCTACTGAGCTGAACGAGGCAGCACCACCTGAAGCCTTTATGGGTCCTCCTTCTCGGGGGGACCACCACACCTGAGGGCGACCTGAACCAGCCAGACTCTGTGGAGAGATGGACTAACCCCTTCGGGAATCAAGACTCGGACAAGGTAAGGTCCCAGGACCAAAGCCCCAGTCAGGCCCGTCTTTGGACAGAAGGGCAGCTTGATCACCTCCCAAAATCTCCACTGCGAGACGCCAGGTGGGGAAAACCCAGGGGCTGGGAGGGCTATTGATAACCTCTGTGCGATTGGGTGTGTGACTGTGTGATTGTGTGACTGTGTGTGTGACTCCACGGCAGTAGCTACGGAGTCTGAGTGGGCCCCAACTTGCGGTTCCATGATGACGTCATAAAGCAAAACAGTGACTTGTCCTCTCGGAGACAACCAGGCCCAGGGTTTATACGGGGGCACCTTAGCCCAGACGCGCCTTAAAGTCCCGAGAGGGACGCAGCCAGGCGGGCACCTGAAAGGCCTCCTCCGGGGGCTCCCATCCTTTGTTCGTTCTGGGCACAGGAGGGACACCGGGCACAGGAGGGCACGTTAGGTACATAAGGAAATGGGGTTCAGCCAGTCCAAGCCAACTGTATTAGACTGTGTGCAGCAGAACTTCAAGGAAGGTTATTCTGATGACTATGGTGTCGAATTGACGCGAGGAAAACTCTGAAATCTCTGTGAAATTGACTGGTCCAGTTTCCAGTCGGCTGGCCGCCAGAAGGGATCTTGAAGCTCCCTGAGGTCTTGGCAGTTTATAAAGTGATCACTGGGAGTCCTGGCCACCCTGACCAGTTTCCCTACATAGACTCATGGCTGCAAATAGCATGGACTCTCCCTCCTTGGATTTGGTTCTGCACGAAGAGTAAGGGACAGTGCAGGGTTTTTTGGTTTCTTTTTTGGAAGAGGGGAGTTCCCTGGCTGGGAATCAAACTCAAGCTGCGGCATTGAGAGCACTGAAGCCTAGCCACTACACCACCAGGGATCCCAATGCAGGGTTTCAATAGCTCATCCCCCAAAAGGGGGAAGGTCCCAGAAGCCCATTCATCAGGGGGACCCCGAGGAAGAACCAGGCCCTCCAAAGAACCAGGCCCTCCACCATACACTCTGTCTGCCCCTCAAGCACCAATAGCCCCCACAGCGCTGACTGCTCCCCTGGTACCAATTGACCTGCCTGAGAGCCCCCACCATCGGTCCCCCCTCCTCATGAGCCGGAGCCCGCCCAGCTGGACCCAGAACCCATCGGAAGGAGGCTACACTCTGCCCAACCTGCAGCCACATACCAGATGCCCTTGCGGAGACCTGGGGCCCCAACAACTCAATGCAGATGGCACCATTCAGCCAGGGCAACCTCTGTTACTCCCTGATGTAAACTGGGAATTCAACCTTTTCGTCTGTGAAAAGGGGCACAGGGCTTTGGGGGTCCTCACCCAAACTGTTGGACCCTGGCAAAGGCCGCGGCCTACCTCTCTAAGCAACATGACCCAGGAGCTGCCGGATGGCGCCCCCTGTCTCCGAGCACTGGCGGTCATGGTCACTCTCATCCGGAAAGCTGACAAGCTTACCCTGTGCCAGAACATCCACGTGAAAGTCCCCCATGTGGTAGCGGCCTGAATGAACAGCCGAGGCTACCAATGGCCCACCACTGCCAGGATGGCACAGTACCCAGGCCTACTGTGTGAGAGCCCCCGGGTGACACTAGAAACAGTGAGCACCCTGAATCTGGCCACACTCCTTCCTGCAGAGGCGGGCCCACCTGACCATAACTGTGAGGAGACCATGGATGACATCTTCTCTAGCCGCCCGACCTCACCGACAGCCCCCTCCCCGCGCCTGACCTGGTGCTCTGCACAGACGGGAGCGCTTCCTCCAGAACGGGGACGAAAGGCCGGTCATGCAGTAACTACCCAAGACCGAGTCACCAAGGCTGGGGCACTGCCACAGGGTGGTCAGCCCAAAGGGCCAAGTGATGGGCCCTAACTCAGGTGCTCAGGTACGCAGAGGGGAAGAAAGTCAGCATCTACCCTGACTCCAAATACCCTTCGCCACTTTACATGTCCATGGGGCCATTTACAAAGAAAGGGGGCTACTTAGGGCAGGAGGAAAGGAGATAAAAAACAGAGAAGAAATTCTCCAGCTACTTGAAGCTGTTTGGGAACCAAAGGAAATAGCAGTCGTGCCCTGCAAAGGACACCAAAGGGGGACTGATCCGATCAGGCAGGGGAACATCCTGGAGGATCAGGCAGCACGAGAATCTCCTGCCCAGATCAGACGGCCCCAAACCCAGACCTGGCTTCCAAGGTACTTTTAGCGCCAAGCCTACTGGAGAATCCGAGGTGCGCTCCAGAGGAAGACCAATGGGCAAAGGCCGGACTAATGAGGGCTGGTGGCAACTACCAGACCAAAGACTTTTCATTCCCAGGGGATTAGCTTATCACATGGTCAAACAGTACCATGACCTGACTCACTGGGGAAAGATGACTCTCGAGAAGGGGCTCACTAGATATTACTACACTGCCAGGCTCCCGGCCCTCTGTGCCCAAATTACCACCAGGTGCACTGCTTGTGCTAAAAACAAGGTGGGACAGGGTCCTAAACAGGTCCTGGGAATTCAGATCACTGGGACGGCCCCCTTTGAGGACATAGAAATCAACTTTACTGAAGTGAAGCCATGTCGGGGGGCATAAACACCTACTTGTTTTAGTCTGCACGCACTCAAAATGGGTCGAGGCCTTTCCCTCTTGCACCGAAAAGGCACAAGAGGTCGTGAAGGCCCTGCTGAGAGAGATAATACCTTACTGTGGACTTCCCCTTTCAATAGGGTCGGACAATGGACCTGCATATGCAGCCCATGGTGTCCAAACCACAGCAAAATCGCTGAAGATCAGCTGGAGGTTACACACTGCGTACAGGCCTCAGAGCTCAGGGAAAGTTGAACGCGTGAACCGAACCCTCAAGACCACGCTAGCTAAGTTCTGTCAGGCAACAGGACTCCCATGGGTAGACGTCCTACCTCTCCCATTAACGAGGGTCCGATGTGCTCCTGGACCTTCAGGATATTCCCCATTTCAAATGCTATATGGGAGGCCCCCACATATCCTCAGTAGGCTTAAGGGTGACCCTCAGCAACGAGGAGAGCTAGGCCTCTCAGCCCAACTCCAGATGTTAGGAAAGGCCTGTCGCACAATAAGCCGAGATGTCTTAGACCGGGTCCCAGTCCCTTTACGAAACCAGGTCCACCCCCACCAGCCAGGAGATAGGGTCTGGGTTAAGGACTGGAAAAAGGAACCCCCACAACCTGTGTGGACAGACCCACACATGGTTATAGTGGCTACTCCGACTGCTGTTAAAATTGCAGGTACAGCACCCTGGATCCATCATACTCGGGTCAAAAAGGCCGCCGCCAGGGACCCATCGGAGACCTGGACAACCCAAGCCGATTCTACACGACCACTGCAAATAACACTGCAGAGGGTGTTGGATGTCCAGCGCAGGACCAGGCGAAGGACGCGAAGGACCACTGGCAGTGCCCAGAACTCCAACCAGTGGTAGAACTATAATGACCTGCCAGCCACTATTGCTACCCAGTGCCGGGATCCTGACCCGACCCTGCTCTTAGCCACAGGACTGGTTGGGGGCGCCCCCATACACTAGGGCCCTGTATCCTCCAAGCTATTACCCAGTTCATTGAAACCACAGTGAACAGGGCAACCACTGCTCGAGTACTAGCCTTACAGGGATACCAGCCCCTGGCCTACACCGAGTCAGAGATGTATGGTGATGCCCATAAACAGTTATAAGGGCATCAAAGAGGGGAATGAAATGGAAACTTACGATCAAAGCCATTTAATGTAAATTCTGTGAACCCCCTCTTGCACATTCCTTCCACCAGTTGCCTAATGTGTGCATCTAGCTCCTGTAACCCTGCTTGCTTTTCGCATCAGCCAGCCCCCACCCCAACGCTGTAAGAGTTCGAAAAGCCTGTTAGTCGGGGCTCAGAATTTGGAGACAGTAACTCCTCTGAGCCTGCAGGCATAATAAACTGGTTCTTCAACTCTTCGAGTGCTGCTTGACTTCCTCGGTTACCCGTCCTGCCGCAACACCCTCAAACTGGGGCTCCCTGAGGGCAGGGCCGTGTCTCCCCTCAGACTGAGGCTCCCTGAGGGCAGGGCCGTGTCTCCCTTTAGACTGGGGCTCCCTGGGGGCAGGGGTTATGTCCACCACCCTAGGTCAGGAGAGAGAGAGGACAGTGTGGGCTGGCAGAGGGTCTGTATATTATTGTTGGGGGATGAGGGTAGGGGTGGGGAGAAACCTCAGGGGAAAGGCTGCAAGTTAGCAGAGCAGGAGCCCTTTAGAAAAGGTAAGGTGGATGGGGCTCAGGAACCCAATGTGTGTGATCACCTATACTTGTACAAGGAGGTACTGAGGCCCCAAGTGTCCTTGTGTGGAAAAGCTGGGGGAGGCAAGAGGCTTACCCAAGGCCTCCAGGAGATGAGGGTAGCTTCAGAGCCCCCACCCCGGTTTCAGCTTCCTACACTCCCTGCATGTGACACGTTTAATCATAGAGGGTCCCTTGCACCCAGCTCACTCCAGGTACAGATGCCCTCATGCACAGAGACTTTCAAACCGAGGGTCTTGTCCCATTAGTGTGGTGGAGTCAACCTGTTAGACCTGCCAAGGGTTCATTTTTTAATGCAAAGACTGGAATAAAATAGAGTGCAGTTCAGATCATGTGGATGTGCAGTGCTTTATATGTGAGGTCAGACAATTAATTTCATGAACTCATCCTAGAAAAAGTGCTACACACCTCATTGCTGAATGTCACTGTGGTCACCTTCAAAGCACTCCCCTTGGGAAGCTGTGCACCAACACCAGCACCTAGTCCACCCTTCAAAGCAGTTTTGGAGCTCTTTTTCTAGGATGGCCATCAGAGCCATTCTAGAAATCTTGCCAAGGTTATGACACCTTACCGAGTTGTTTGTACAGTGCTGCCAATGTAAGGGCATGGTGGCAAGTTCGTAAACTTAATTGTCAGATTTGGGCCATTCCAGAAAAAGAATTCCAAAATTGCTTGGAAAGGTGCACAGTTTCCCAAGGGGAGTACTTTGAAGGTGACCACAGTGACATTCAGCAATGAGGTAGCACTTTTGATGAGTTTGCAAACGTATAGTCCGACCTCATGTGTGTGTGTGTGCATGTGGCTTGTGATGCAAAATGCTGAAAGGTCCCCACATTCACACTGCCCGGGTCACACACACACAAACGTACACCCACATGCAGGCACGTGCTTGCTCGTACTTATGCTTGCATCCAGCCCCGTGCTACACACAAGCTCCTGCTCCCCCACAGAGGCATCTGTGGGTATTTCCATGGGCACAGACACACCTCTAATCAGGGCAGGAAGGAGGACCTCCCATGATCCACCACCTCCTGTCCCTCCTTTTCCTCCCTTCACTTCCTCCCTCGCTCCCCTCATTAGGGCTGTCCCCAAGCCCTTGCTGAGTGATAGCCCAGGACTTCCTCTCAGCACAGCCTCTGGGTCTGGACCCGAGAAAGCGCCAATACAAGGGGGAACCCTCAAAAAACGGAATTTATTTATAGAAAATTGTGTATTTATTTGTATACATTTAAACTTTAGTCACCTTCAAAGTACTCTGAGTTTGGTGCAATACACCTATCCAGATGCTTTTTCCACTGCTCAAAACAGTTTTGGAACTCTTCGATTTTTATGTCTTTTAGAGCTTCTGCTGTTTTTTGTTTCACCTCTTCCACATCGGCAAAACTTTTCCCTTTGAGGACTTTGTTCATCTGAGGAAATAAAACAAAATCACTGTGTGGGAAAGGATGGGTGAATAGGGAGTGTGGGGCATGGGAGTCATGCCATTTGGGGTTCATGCCATTTTGGTCAAAAACTGCTGAACACTCAGTGCAGTGTGGGCAGGTGCGTGGTCATGCTGCACGTTCATAGAAATCACCATCACGAAATGGGCAAACTCATCGAAAGAGTCTCCAAAGGAAATTCACTGAAGCAAACACAGCCCCTCTCACAACACCAGCTGGTGCACCGATGCAGATGGGCTCCCAGAACACTCACCTAGTGGGGGAGCCTGTGCTACAAGGGGCCTGCCCTCCAGAAGGTAATTCCGGTTTTGGGGGACCCCCCCTCTATATTTCGTAAGGCAAAAATGAGGGCAGTTGTCTGACTTTAGCACAAGACATTTGACATCAGGCCAGTCCCAACCTCCCATGTTTATGGAATCACCCTCAATTTCTCCTCCAGAGAAATTTCTCCTCCATCTGGCAGTGGGGGCTGGGAACTTTCAGCAACTCCCTTCTATTCTTGCCCAGTCTCCCCTTTAAGCCCCTAGGCCTGTCTGGAGGGGTCAGGCCCCAGGCTTCTGTGTCGTGTCCCTCTGAGACCCTGCAGGGGCTGGGCGGGGGACACACTGATGAGAGAGGCTGTGGGGATGGGTTGTTTGGACTGAGCTGGCTACAGAGTGGGTCTCCTTGGGAGGGGAGTGGGGCGTGCTGGGGTTTAGGGATTGGGTGAGAGCCCTGTGACCCTGGCTCAGCATATCAAAGGCCAGAGAATCTAATCACAGGGGCCTGGATAAAGAGCTGGAACCAGGGCGTTCCAAAGCCCCAAACCAAACACTGATAAGAGATCCAGGAGGCCCAGGGTCCACCCCTTTCACCTCTCCCACCCCATGGCCCCTAATTGAGTCTCAGGTGGGTGTGGTTATGGTCTCTGACCGGCGGAAGGCAGGGCGGGCCCCAGCCCAGAGCCTGGCCAATCTATTTGTGTTCTGGAGAGGTGGGCCTGTGAGTGGCAGTGTACAGCCTGCTGCAGCTTACCCTCTGCTCAGGGCTCCTCCTGTGGGACACCTTGGGCAAGTTAGGGGCTGGGGATGCAGGATAGGGGCTGCGGGTGAGGATAGGGGGCAGGAGAGAAGGGAGGGCAGCCACACCAACTGTCCCCAACATCCTAATGTCTGGAGTGCTTGACTCCACATACCAACTGAGGCCTGCAGCTGTAAGAGGAACCCAAAGCCTCACAGGATCCTCACATGCCCAGCAGCGATGGAGGAGAAGAGGAATCCAGAGGCCTTGGACACCCCCAAAGCCACCCCAGTTACTTTCCTGGCTGCACATCCCCTTTTCCAGATTCTGAGGGTGCCTGGAAGGGGTCTGGCTGAGCATAGCCCACCTTCCAGCCAAGTCTCCCCTCCCCCTGCCAGATTCCAGGGAGCTGAGACCGTGAATCCCAAGGCTCCAGTGGGAATTTCTGAGGGTCTCACTTTGCAGGAGAGGGTGTCACCACTGCTCAGTGCTGGCCCAGGGCGCCACAGGCCTACCCTCCAGGACTCTCTGCCTACATGGGCCACCCTCTCCGTGCTGATCCCAGGCCTGCTCTGGACAGCAACACCCCTCTCACCCCTGGCCTCTCCTCCCAAAGTCCTGGGGATGTGATGGGGCCCAGCATCCAGATCACCCCTGATCTCAGGTCCAGCAGAGAACAGCCGCCAGCCTGCAAGTGCAGGAGCAGCAAGGCAGGGCCTCGGCCCCCAGGGAATGTGAGGTTGGTGGTGCCCTCACCTCTGGGCTGAGGGTGCCCAGAGGACCCTGCTCTTCAGCCTCTGGCTGCAGGGATGGGTCACTGTGTCAAAGGCCTATTCCCCCAGGCCTCCAGCTCAAATCTGTCCCTTCTCCCACCCGCATTCCTTTCCTATGAAAGGCCCAGGGAAGGAGCAGGCCCCAAACTCAGAGCCTATTTAATCCCTCCTCTCCCTTTTCCTACACCGTCCCCTCCCCCATCGCCTCCATTTGGCAAGGCCTCCTCGGGAATACATCCCAAGTCTGTCCTCTTCCCGCTTTTTCCACTGCTGCCAGTGGGCTCCGGGCTGCCATCATTTCCCCTCTAGATTATAGCAATAGCCTCCAAACAGTTCTCCCAGCTTCTGCCCTTTCCACCTCCCTCCCTCCCCCTCCCCCACCTCCACACGTCATCAGCCAGAGCCATTCTATGAAGACTGAAGTCAGATCTCTTCCATCTCTTCCATACCAAACCATTCAATAGCCAATCTGATCGCCTCCTCTGGCCCCCAGACTCTGCGTGTCCTGGGTCCTCCCACTGTGCCCTCTCCCCATCTTGTCCCCACTCCAGCTGATCAGCCTCCTCTGGCCCTTTCCCTTTCCCTGAACTCTGCAGGGCCTTTGGTCTTGCCGTTCCCTTTGTCTGGGACTTCTTTCCCTCAGCTGTTCACTCAGCCTTCTGCAAAGGCACTCAAACCTGTGCTCCAGTGTCACCTCCCTGGTCAGGTCTTCCCTGACAGGCCCATCCCTGCCACTCAGTCACATTACCCCTCCTGCATTTTCTCCCAAGTTATCTCTTCCCTGAATGTCACTTGTTCATTTAATTAATTTGCTGGTGCATCATCTCACCCTCAGTAGAACGTAAGTTCACAGGGGCAGGGGCCTTATCTGTCCCGATTGCTGCTGTGTCCGCAGCACCCGTCACAGTGCCTGGCACGTATCAGGTGCCCGAGGAATGTTGGTTGAGTGAGTGGATGAATGCCCGCACTTGGTCTGAGCCCCACAGCCTGCCGGCTCCATCCACGTGCGGGCACACAGCCCTGCTGTTCCGCAGCCCACCGGTGTGATCACCTCTGCCTTCCTCGACCAGTGCCCTGCCCATGGGCTCCTCTCCTCCCAACAGCCTAGTCTTCACCTCCCAGCCCCATTCTCCAGGGTAATTGCCAGGGCCCACCCACCCCATTCCTTCCCCAAATCCTCCTCACCCTTCATGGTCAGTCTCCTTCAGCAAGTTTCTCTACATCACTTGGCTATTGCTCTGACAACCATAACAGAGCCAGGCACCACCCACTGAGCACTTCATATGCATTTTCTTATTTAACACACAACAATATTGTGAGGTAAGTGTTATTAGTTTCCCTTAATAGATGAGGAAACAAGTTCAGAAAGGTTGAGTGACCTGCCTGAGGTCACACAGCTATCAAATAGCAGAGGTACAATTTCCATAATCGTGTCTCTTGGAAGCCTCACTTCTCTTACTAGACTGTGAGTTTTGGGGAGTCTGGGCTTTATCAGGACTCAGCCCACGCGACCCATATTTTAAATCCTGGACCCGCTGTGTTCAACATTTGCTTGGGAAATCCAGGCCACTATCCTTGGTTACTGTGCATTGTGTTTCATAGCACAACCCTAAAACATCAGTACCTGATGTACAGGCACTCCTCACTTAATGACCAAGTTCTGTTCCTTCGACTAGGTCATTAAGTGAATAGGTCCATAAGCAAGGAACTCAAAGGCAGATGTCTTGTGGTGTGTTGTGGCACCATAATGTATGCATTTTTTAATAGATATCACGCAACACCGCATTTATAAACAAAATATGTAGCCTTGTGTGGTTGTAAATGCTTCGTGTAGTGAATACTAACCAACTGCGGGAACAAAATAAAGACTGAGAAGGGATTCCCAAGACTCACACAGACTGAGAAGGGATTCCCTGCCCTGGAGAATTGGTCGTAAGTCCAAGCAGTTGTTAAACAGGTAGGTCTCTACGTAGGGAGTGGCCGTATCCCCCACGCCCTTTAATTCCAGGAGGAAGGGAGCTCAATAAGGAAAGAGGCCAGCACCAGCCCACGTGGACCAGAGAGGCAAGGAGCCTCAAAGAACACCTAGAAACGCTTCCCTACTCCTCTCAGCCTGATGGCCAATGCTCCCCACCCCGTCTTCCATCTCCTCCCAAACCCTCCTGGGAGGCAGCTGCCTGGCCCTCCCCAGTCAAGATCAAAGGTTTCACTGTGCTCACAGTTCTTTTCCTCAGAGTCAAAGGTCCCTGGTTCCCCAGCTCCTCACCCCCATACCTTGTCCTGGCCACACTCTTTCTGGTATCTTCTCACCCAGAGGAAAACCCAGCCAGGCTAAAGCAGGGGTAGGTGGAGAGAGGCAACAGGAAGGGACCTCCAAGGTACCATGCCTCCCCAGCTGTTATCAAAGGGCAGACCAGAGGGAGAAGAGAGAGCTGAGGAAATGCCACATCAATCAGCAGACACCAGGTGGGGGGACGTTTCCCCCACCTTCCCCGCAGTGCTCATTAACTCAGTCGTTATATTAATAACCCCTTATGAATGAGCATAATGACATCCTACACCAGGAACACGAGTGATGCTCTACGCCTGACCTCCCTGGGCCCTCTCCACAGGCAGCCACTGGGGCCACGGGTCAGGAGGGGCCATCCTTGGAGCACTGGGGCCCAGAGAGGCCAACAGAAATGTCCACCCAGTGAGCAAGGCAAGTGGCAAGGAGGCTTCCTGCCGGCCACTCATGGCTCCCGTTACCTCCATGTTCACCACCCGAGCTGGTGCCTCCAAATTCCAGGACAGACCCACACTAACAACGAGAAGTATCACCTGAATTAATGGACAGTTAGGAGTTTGATTTAATGAGCCAAGGACCTCAGATGTTTATATGGAAAGACCTGGGGGTTTCAGGCCAGCTCTAAGGTCCCAAGAGCCAGAAGAGCCAATGAGTTAAATGCCTACTCAGACAGCATTAGCAGAAGAATAATGTCTAGAACAAGGAAGATTGTTGGGCTAAAGGAAGGTGAGCTTCGAGCCTGGCTACTGCACGCGGTTCTGGATCAAACTAGAGCACAGAGGGGTAGCACCTTTCTGGTTATGCCAGAGAGAACCATGTTCAGGTGAAAATAGCTGCTGTTTACTGAGCACTTACTATGGCCAGCTGCCATGAGTCCTGCTGGGCAGACATTCTCTTATTTGATCCTCACTACACTTTTATGAAGGAAGGTCTATTATTATTCTTAGGTCACAGAAGAGGAAACTGAAGCACAAAGAGGTCAAGTTGTTCCTAAATGGTGATGCCAAGGTTCAAAGTTCGGCACCCTGGGCCGAGGAGCTAGTCTTAGCTGTGTGTGGATCTGAGAGCAGAATTAGGACCCAATGAGAGGCAGTTCAGGGACATCAGAAGACGCAGGTGGAGGGAGGACTTATGAGGTAGCAAGATCCCCTGGTAGGAAGCATGTGAGCAGAAATACAATAAACATCTCCAGGAATCCTGTTGAAGGGATCCCCGCTCAGCTGACTTATGAGATTCTATCCCGGACTGTGATTTTGTAGCTGCAGAGTCCTGAGGATCCCTCACCCTGCCTCAGCTTTCCCTCCACTTCAGCCTTCCTCAGCCTTTCTGGAGGCCCAGGGGCCCCTCATTGTAACTCTCCTCCACCTGTGAGTTTGATTCCCCTTTAAGAGATTGGTCAGAGAGCACCCCAGAGCTCAGGGGGGTCCTGGCATGAACTGAGTGAGCCTCCTGTGAGGCTGAGGTGCCCGTCAGGAGAAGACGGCAGGGGCAAGTGAGGTCAGGCTCTCCCTGCACACCCATCTACAGAATGGGAGCCATTCCAAGGCATTGCAAGGGGGGAGGGGGCAGAGCTAGTAGTAGGTGGGCTTGGTTAGGCCCTCGCAGGGAGCAGCTTCACCTGGCTTGGAAATCAAAAGGCTTCCTGAGTAGGAACGTGCAAATTGCGAATATGGCCCCTGCTGATAGCACACTCCTGTAGTGGACAGTGCCCAACACACTGTCCCTGCAGCCCACCTGAGGGTACCGAGCCCCTTTAGGCCAGGTTGGGAGCTATGCAGGAAAGGACACACGACTGGCATGTAGCCCCAGTGCAGGCCGCTGATTAACTTCATGGCATGAGGCAAGTCACTTCACCTCTTGGCCTGTTTCCTCCTCTGCACAGTGGTGATAACAATCCGGCTCAGCGAGCCTGAGATAAATGGTCCAGCCAGCCGTGTTTATACCATTTTAAAGTACTGTTATTACCCAGGGGTGGGCTTGGGGAGGGCCCCTCCTGGTCTGACCTGAAATGTCACTCCTGGACAGGATGCTGGCTCCTGTGCTTTCCTGAGGGCAGCGCAGGGAGTGGGTAGGGCCTGTTTCTAAAGAAGAGAACTGAGCACTCAGCAAACATTCCCTGATGTCTGTGATGATCTTTGGACGATGATGGCCATGGAAATGGATTCCATCTGTACATAAAGCCCTGACGTCAGCCAGGCAGGCTCAGACACAGGAGCAGTGGTCACTCTCCTGGGCATTGCCCCCACCCGCCCCTTCCTACCAGGAAAGTCATCCACTCCCACCCCACCCACCCAGCTGGAGGAAAATTCCAGCAGCAGACCTCATGTGTCAGAGGCAGTGACCTAGAGAGGGGGCAGGGATGGTTGTCAGCCATACTGGGCTGGGAGCCAATTCCTGGGACAAGTCTCCTAGCCCACCCCCCACCCACCATGCCTCACAAATACGTGCAATAAAGTGATTATGACTTGCTCTGGGGGATCGCCAGGGGTCTGACCAGGATCTGACCACCTCAGAGAATGAGGCTCAGCTGCTCCTTCTTGCAACTGCTCAGCCAAGAAGCACAATAAGCCTGAGGTCTCGGACCGAGCAGTTGTGACTTAGTTGTTTTTTCCGGGGAAGAGTTGGGTTGTTAACACAGCTTGCCCGGTCTGTCTACTTTCCAAAGTGGTGTCACATTCACCAACTCATTGGCTACTTCCCACAAATAACTCCATGTTTTCCAGGTGCAAAAACCGAGGTTTATGTGGGATAACCAAATGCTCAAGAGAGCAGAGATAATAGCCAGGTCAGAATCAGAACCCAGCCTCTGGCTCCTCCACGACAGTGTGTGTGCGTGTCACTGCCAATGACTCAGGAGCCTGAGCAGACCCTGAGTCATTAGCATGGCCATACTGCCTCTTACCCGGCTCTCCTGTTTGAGGAGACCACCCTCCTGACAGTGGAGACAGGAGGAACAGTGTGAGGGAACGCCGAGAACGCAGTTTTGTGCCTGGAGAGCTGCAGGGAGAGCACAGCAGACCCTCCTGCAGTGTGGAAAATGTACAATGGCTCCGGCCTGCCGAGGGTGAGCCCTCTGGTCTGAGACCAAAAGGACACAGCGGAGGGTCTGGGGGCTGCTCTAGAGTTGTAGCAGCTGCACCCTGGGCCCTTGCTGAAGGGCCTCTCACATCCTGTTGTGGCCAGCTCTCTTCATCCATTTCACTGATACTCAAGGTCAGGGGGCCTGGAAGCTGGCCAGTCCAATGCCCACCTAGGGAAGAGGGTGGGCCCGGAATTGAGGTCTGGTGTTTTGGACAGCAGGAAGGGAATCGGTGGACCTCACCCTGGATGGTTTCCTTGGTGAGGTGGACACATCTTGCTCCACAGAGCAGAGCTGGGGCACAACCAGTGACCAGAGATGAGAAGGCTCGTCCCTAAGTCTTGGACAAACCTCGCTCCCTCTCCTCACCTGGGCCCTGAGTGGCTTATCACAAACCCTGAATTTCCTAGATGAACCAGTCAGGGGTTTGAGATAGAAATGGAGCCTTGGAAGCAGAGAGGCCAGTGAGAGGAGGAAGAGGTAAGAGGTGGCCTCAGGACAGAGAGGAACCCCTGCTGCAGCAGTGGGAGGGGGTGTATACCACCACATGCACACCACGCCAGACCCCGGGCTTCCAGGCAGGTGTCCAGATACAGTGGCTATCTGGGCCCCATCCCCTGTGGTAGGGTAGAGGCACCCCAAAGAGCCCACTCCTGGGGACCCATTCTCTGGGAGTGTGACAATGTGCAAGCCAGATTATAGGTGCATATTACACTGTGTGTTTTCCTTTCACCATGTCTGGGCTTAGTCAAGTCTTGTCTAAAGGTGCTAGCCTCTACCTAGCCATGCTAAGGGCACCAAAGGGGGATCCAGGGTCCACCTTTGGGCCAAGCTGCTAAAGGAGAGCGGTCCCCACTGTCACCTGCCTGGTGGAAGAAGGATCAGTGAAGGGTTCCAGAGAAGGTGAATCTATCTACTGTAGCCCTCCCCGCAGCCACTGCCAACCTCAGAGGGCCAGGGTTTTATCTCCTTGGGGCAGATTTCCTCACAGAGCCCCTCTGTGCATCTAGGACTCCAGTGTCCTGTCACTCTCCTTTGACAGAGCATCCATCCCTGGGCAAGGGCTTCTTGGAGGAAAAAAGAAATGGTCAGACACTTTTCGCAAAAACCACAAAGACCCCAACTTCTCAGCATGAATTCCCTGTCTCTACTAGGCCTCCCCTATCCACCCCCAGAACCATGCCAGAAAAGATGCCCTAAGAAGCTGACGTCATCCACCAAGCCAGAATTTAAAAATAATTATATTAATAATAAATATGTTAAATTACATTTGAAACAATAAATAGAAAAATAAACCGATAAATAAAATCAACAAGTACAAAATGTTTCCAAATTTCAACCAAAAAAAAGAAATACACAGACAGACAAGACAGATGGACATGACGAGAGGGTGCTAATGCAATCGTGGGAAACCTTCAGTTTACATTGTGGCTCCCTCCTCGCTGTCACCCTCTTCTCTCCCCAACTTGGAGACTGGGTGACGCAGGGGCTGATATCTTTGGGGAATCCAGCCACAGCACAGGGGAGGAGCTGGTCTCACCTCAATGCCCTTCTGCAAAGCACCCCTGAACACAGGGGTGTGTGGATTCGGAGGAGGGGAGTGTGAGGCGGAGGCCGTACGGGGCAGGCAGAGGAAGTCCCTACAGAGGCAGGTCAGTGCTATTGTGCCGGGTTTTCCGGGCAGTGCCATCGTCTCGGGGCAGAGCCCTCTGCAGGTTGGACATGGCCACGGTCTTTTTGAGGTCAATCACGGCATAGGAGTCTGAGCTGCGGGCAGGGTGGGTGGTGGGCATGGAGGTTTGGGGGACCGGAGGGTTCTGGGGCCCCTTGGGGTGGTCTCCACCCCAGCCTTTCAGCTCCACCTGGATGTAGTTGAGCTGCCTCGGGGGCTCAGGGCCTGGCCTGCGGAAATCAAAGTTGAAGACCCTCGGGGAGCCTCGGCGGCGGGTCAGTGGCACAGGGAAGCTGCCGTGGCTGCGGAGGGCAGCCCGGGTGCTGGTGGGCTTCTGCAACGGGGTCTCGTCTTCCTCACCATCAGGGAAGCCATTGGAGGAGGGTGTGAGCCCGTCCCTGGAGTCGCCGTCATCCCCGGCCTCCTCCCCCAGCTGCTGGGCATGGCTCTCCCAGACAGGGGGCAGGGAGGGCAGGTTCTCATAGTGCAGCAGGGCGGCCCGGCGGTGGGCAAGGCCATTCCAGCCCGGCTCCTCGGGGCTCAGTCTCCAGCCAGCTCCCGGCCGCAGTCCCCCGCTGACATTCTCATAGGTGCACTTGGGCTGGGCTGGGCACTCAGAAGTACCCTCATTATTGTTGTGGTGAGGGGGGTCACGCAGGCTGGGGCAGAGGCCCTGGCACTTCATCATGTGCCGCCGAGCAGGGGTTGGGCCCAACACGAACTTCACCTGGCCCGGCTGCAAGAACACCTGCGGGTCCTGCTGGTCAGGGCCTCGTGCCTGTGTGGGGAAGGGTGCCTGACCCTCAGGCAGGGGCTGCAGGCAGTGCCGGCTCCTGAGGTGATCTTCCTCACTGGCTGGCGTGTTGACGTAAGTGTGGGACTGGGGGGTGGGGGTGGGGAGGGGAAGAGTCCCGGTGAAGTAGGAGGGCCCAGGGCAGGGAGCACGGAGAGAACAGAAGGGACAGGATGAGAGACAAGCAGTACAGGGGAAGAGCTGGGGTTCCTCCTCTTCCTTGTCCTCTAAAACTTTCAGGGAGGCTGCCTCCCTTTTTGGATAGGAAAGGACCCTACCAATTGCCTTCCCCCATGGGCCTTACTTATGGGAGGTACCCTATTTCCTGACCCCCATTCCCACCCAGACCGACAGGGAGGGGTGGGACAGCTGCCTGCTCACCTGCTCATCGGGGGCAATGAGGGCATGGGTGGATTCTTCCCCAAGCGAGGGGTGCCGCAGGCTGCTCGTTGAGGGGCGCCGGGGTGCTGAGAATCGTGGGCCTTCTCCCAGGCAGCCAGGGAAACCATTGGAGAAGCTGGACATGGTATAGCCTAGAGCTGGGCACAGAGGAATCAAGCCCAAGTGAGGGGTGCTTAGAGCATCTGCAACCATGGCATCCTGGGACTCCTCCAAATGGCAGGGAGACGTTCCCAGGACCCCCAAGGTGGTTAGCCCCACCTAACCAGCAGTTCCTCATTATCTTTCACCTCTCTGTTTTTCAAACCGTACCCTTTCCTTCACAGCTCAGCTTGAACCCCATTGCCCTTCCTCCATCGCTGCCTTACCTGAAACACGTGAAGGTATGCCTTTCATCACTGGACTGACCCTTCACCTCATTCTAGCTCTGCCAGTAAGCTCCAGGAAACTTCCTCGAAATCACCGGCTGTTTCCAATTCTTCTGCCCCCTACAGGCCAGCCCATGGAGTGCAGAACACAGACCAGGTGCTCAGTGTGGACCCAGTGAATGAACAAGCAGAAAAGAGTGGGAACCTCTCCAGAAAGTCATGAGCACCAGGGCCTGCACCAGCTGTCAGGACAGGTACATGGGTACGACCCAGTAGATGAAAGGAAGGAAGCAAACAGCTCCAGACTGCTGTTTCCATGGAAACCCAATGTTTTCCTGTCTGCTCCCTGACCATTAGTCGATACAAGTTCTAGGACTCTCCAGTCTCAGCTGGAGCCACCTGATTGGTTCATGCCAAGCCTTATCCATTCCTACGAGTGGTTCTGACGATGGATGCCGGTTCTAGAATGCTGGCTCACCCAGCCATCCCCCATCTGCCTGCCTGACTTGTGCTTACAAGACTGGTGCTTCCTGGATCAGTGCTTACGTGCATGTGTGTATGAGTGTTGGGGTGCTGAGGACAGGGGTCTCCTTACCGTTAGGAGGCTGGGGGGCCCGCGGGAGGTCGAGCTCGGCTGGGTGGCTGTTGCGGGTGATGATGACTGGCTCTTCCATCACATTGATGCTGTTGCACTGCATCAGATCCTGAAGGAGGTTGAAGATTTCCTCAGCCCGGGAGCACTTGAATGCAAATATTCCTAAAGCAAGAGAGGAAAAAATGAGGCTCCTCTAACCCTGTGCCCAATAGGGAAGGATCAAAGAGGCTGAACTGATGCACAAGGCTCAGGAAACATCCCTGAACTCCAGTCCCAGGCCTGAAGGGGAAAGGGGGCACAGGAGAGCCCCCTTCATCCTGAGAACTCTCCCCAGCACATTCTAAAATCCAAGAGCTATGGGAGGAACTGGGCTCAAGTCCCCTGCCCACCCACTATCCATTACTGTCTTGAGATCTAATACTTCAACTATGTTCCTCTGAGGTTAAATCATTTTCATAAGTCTGTGTGTGTGTGGAGAGAGAGATGAGGAGAAGAGAATAAAAATCAAAGTGAAAGGGGTAGTATTAAATGAGTGACCACTCCTCTTCACATGCTGCCCCATCTCCCTCTGCCTACCACCCTTTGCTCCCCAGAAAAAATGTGTTCCAGGGTGCCAGCCCTCAGCTCTATGCCCAACAGCCCCAAAGCTCTTTGAGGGCAGAGGGTCTGTCCTGATCACTGCTTGTTCACCTGGTACTTAGCCTAGAACCTGGCCAGAGAGCACATTCCTGCTGCTTACAGGCCTCTGACTTCATGGAGCTTAAAACTCTGGTACAGAAAGGATGGGCCAATTAGCTCAAGGACAACTATGGCAAAGTGACCGTATGGCTTCTAAATGCAGCCAGACTTATAGCCCCTCAAATTCTAATGCAGGAGCTCAAAGTCCTGGGGACAGCAGGACTGGGCTGAGCACCGTGACTCAGGGCCTCTGAAGATGCCCTTGGATGTTGAGCCAGTCTGGGATTCTGTATCCCACCCTGTCACAGTGGGGCCTGGTACTCAAGGGAGGCTACTTGCAGTGTGCGTGTGTGTCCATCCACAACAGAGAAGGACAAAGACAGGCTTGGACATGGGACAACTGGGGTTTGCAGGAATGGCACAGGAAGGATAGAGGCAGAGAAAAAAAAAGACTATTCTGGCAAGCTATGTGGATGGCTAAAAAAAGGCTGGGAAAGCCTGGAGTTTTAGGACAATCCTGTGCTGGGACCTAGAGTAGCCCCTCCAGGATCCCAAATGTGGATCAAACACCACCAGGGAAGTCCCTTCCTCCCCTCTTTCTGCTCATCCAGTGTTAACTCTTCTGTCTCATGAGCTTCAAGGGTCAGATGCTGGAGGGGAAGCATTCCCCAGCCAACACAACCTCAGAGACTCACTATCGTGTTGCCAGCCTCATCAGAGGGCCTTGCTCACTTCAATTCTGCATAGTCACACCCAAACTACATTTAACACAATCCTGTGCAGGACTCCTTCTACAGAGCATAGGTCTGGGTCCTAAAAGGTAAGCCCAGACCATGCCACTTCTTCAAAGCACCTCATGGGACAAGCCCCCACACCCTGACCTCTGACTGCAGGAAAGGGGAAGAAGGGACAATACATCACACTTCCATTGCTCACAGGTGACAAGGAACAAAGATTAACATCTTTAGGGTTACTCTGTATATTGGGACCCAAGAGTCCTGCTTCCCCAGAGCTACCATTCCCAAGGCACTCAGCCCCAACGAAGCCAGTGCTTCCTGCCTGACCTTTCATTATTCATGGGGTTCAGGGTATATGACATGAGGGCTCAAAAGAAAGTTTGTTCCTACTTAGTGGGTAACTGGGACCCTTGAAATGGAGTAACAGAGAGGGGAGGAATCACTTGTTTTTCCCAAGCAGGCTGTGGCCTGGGAGCACTGGCTTCTTCCCCATGGGCCATTCCCACAAAGGGACCCAGGCCAGAGCTACAATGACTGATATGAAAGAGCAGGCCTGGGAGTCTGCTTAGTTCTACATCAACATGCTATGTGCTCTTGGTCATGACCCTTTGCCTTGCTGGCCAATACCGGCCAAGTCAACAGACCTCCCCATAGTCCCCTGAGCTACAACTTCCAGCCCAAGTACCTGGCCGAGGTGCACAAGCCCCTATCAGGGGCTGGTACTCACCCTGGCCTGTCTGACATCGGCGGCCACTCTCAAAGGAGAAGAGGTTGGAATCGTAGCCATAGCGCCGCAGGCAAAGGTAAGGCCAGCGGACAGCATCGCGCTGCTGCAGGTGAAGCACCAGCTCGCTTTGTGTCAGCTCCATCACCCCGGAGCCCAGCTCCACCCCCTCGTCATCCACATTTGTCACCTGGAGGGACAGGGGTCAGAAGATCAATGAGTGAGTCCAACAAGAGTGTATTAAGGGTCCCTGTGCCACTGGGAGGCAGGCTGATGATGCAAGGCTAGAGCTGGGGGACTGAGGGGCTCACTTGACTCACTATAGACTCTACGGAACACCCCATGATTACTCAGTGCCACTGACCCATGACAATTGTCCAGGTCTCAGTTTCGTCATTTAGACAGTGAAGGGAGGGTGGGTTAGTTGACCTCAAAGGTGACCAAGATAGATGACCTCAGATGGTCCGTGGCTTAGCATCCAAGGACCAGATGTTAATGGGAGAAGGTGCTCAATTTTAAGTTCAAAATTTTAAGGCCCTGGGAGTCAAGGTTAAGGCAGAACAAGTATTAATACAAACTGCCTCCACCAACTCTCCAGCAGTTAAGACCTTGCTGAAGGCTCCCTCTTGTGGTGAGCAGGAGAAACCTGTACCTCAACAAGCAGGGAGTCAGGAGGGGGCTCCCCCTGCAGAGAGGTAGGAGGGACCAGGGTGCACAGGTCCATTGTGCCTGGCCTTAGCTTCCCAAACAAGCAGCAAACACTAATATAGTGCTTACCATGTGTTACACACCGTTTTAAATAAACACACACACACATACTCACAAATAGACTTTTGTTGTCTTCTCCAACAAAAGTTGTATGTAAGGTTACTAAGATATACTGACAGGAGTGAATGTTCTAAAAAAAAATCACGATTTTGCTAATGTATTAAGGTATTTCTTCATTCTTGGTAGTACCAAGAGCCTCTGAAGGGGCCTGGTCTCCTCTTCCCCAGGCTCCCTTAGAGCTCTGATCTTGAGAAATATTAAAGACCCCACAGCCTCAGCCTGCCATTTCACCTTCTCTAGGGAGGATGAGCCCAGCCGGCCATGTTGGGAACTCAGAGTGGAGGAGGCTGTGGGTACCTTGAACTTGGTAGGGTGGTTGTCTGGGATGCTGTCTCTGTTCAGGCAGCTGCAGCAGCTCCCCATGGTGTCAGAGCAGCCAGCCCACCCTAGTGAAAAACATAAGGGATAAGAAAGTCATCAAGGTCAGCTCCAAAACACCTTGCTCTGGGGAACTCAGGCAGAACCACCTTGCTGGGATCACCTACTCTGCCCAAAGGACTATATAACTCTATACTCTGCCCAAAGGACTATAATGCTATACTCTGACATAGTCCCTCCCTCAAGGAATTCCTACTCTCAACCCAGAGCCAGACACACATTGGATAAACATCAATTCATGTTAGCACGTGTTAAGGATTAATGCTGACAGGAGGATGGAAAGAGGTTCTCAGAGGTATCGTTTGGTCTAAATCTTAAGTACATAAGATTCTGGCCTATGTTGATGACAGGGAGGGAAGCCTGGGCAGCAGGAAAAGCATGGATAAAAGTAGGGACCCAGAAGAAGTGACTGGCATCACAAGAAGTTGGGTGATGGCCTGGGGCCCCATCCAGATTCAGCAAGAAAACTAACCTGGGAGTCCCAGACACTTGGGCCTGTACTTTTCTCCTTTTCCACCTCACCCTTCCCAAATCATCCAAACCCTCTTTTCCTGTTACGACAACCCCAACATCCACCCCAACTTTCTTTTTGATGTTCTCTCCAGAAAGGGCTATATTATGGTCAAAAGATACACTCTCAGAAGATTGAACATTTAAAACAGACCACAATTTTTATAACCTCAGTTAGGCTTTTTTTTTTTTCCATTTAAAAAACAAAACATGCCAGGTTTGCTTTTGTACAAAGGGGAGACAGAGGATTTTCTTCCCTCCAAGTTTATGGCACTTGGATTACATGTCACAACAGTCAGACCCAAGCCTAGGATGGACAGGATACCACCAGGCTTGCATGACCTAAGGGAGCAAACACATGGACTTATCCTATCTAGAAGTTAAGGGGTTGCAACTTGCTGCAAGAAATGAGTCTGTAAGAGTAGGTATCCTTCCAGAACTCCCGCTGAATGTAAAGCTTTGAACAAGTCTGACCTGCACCCTCCATTCCTCCCAACATGGGAAACTCCAGGAGAGTGGCTCCTATACACAGCTCTCACCTCACCCAGGCCATTGGGGAGCTGACCATGGGAGGGGCATGGGGAAGGACCCCCACTTTATTCCCCCTGTTCTTGGTGGGGCATCATGGCAAGCAGTCTGTAGAGAAGTCACCTGGATCCCTCTGGGATACACCTGGGCTCACCTAGCATAGGAAACAGAGACCACAGGTTAGTGGAAACCTTCCATTCTCACCCTCAACTGTTCATGAAACTGATTTGCTGTCATTCCATCCCACCTGGTTATCTGTTTCAGGTCCTAGTGGAACAGAAACACCAATGAATAAAGCAAGATCAAGGGCAAAGGGGCCACAAGTTCCGAGTACCACAGGCCATGAGAAGGAGACAGCCCCTAGCATCAATGAGTGAAATCTGAGGTAGCCCAAGACCTTTTAAGTGGCCTCTTGACTCCATCTGAATCCTGTTACAACCAACACCAAAGCCACTACCTTACCTTTGCAGAGAACATTAATTCTACAAAGAGGTTTTTCAAAAGGACACTACAGTGTATTGAAAAGAGTGCTGGCTTAAAATCCAGGAAACTAATATTCTAGTCTGTTTTGTTGCTACTAAACATCTGGGAGACTGCCAAGTCAATCCTCTACCACCACCACCACCACCCCAACTCTCACCCCAAGGCCTTAGTTTTTAAGGGAAATATCTGCAAACTGTGGAGCTTCCAGCTTAAATAACCTCTAGAGGTAAATATGCAGGGCGAACATCATTAAAATAGACATTTTCCTCTTCCAGGACTATTTCCTTCAATATTGCATTTGGAGGCTTGATAGATTTACTGTTCTCCAAGCTCTGAAAGGCCTAAAATTTTCAAACATAAATGCTAACGATAAACCAAAGATTCAGAGATCTGAGCCCCAGGTAGACAAGTTGACAAGCTAGGAACCTGGAGACCCTATTGAAATGCCACACTCCTCTCTGGAAAAACACCATTTCCAAAGCCCCCTTGTACTCTGCATCCTTGGAAAACTTCCCAGGTGAAGTTTTAAGATGATTGGAACGTATGACAGCTCAATGAGGGGGATTACACTGGGCGACACGGGAGGAGGGGGCTCTGGTTTGGGATAGGTGTGGATTAAGGGCGGGAATTAGAGGGGGTTATGAGAGCTCAAACTGTGTAAGAGGGCTGGGTAAACGTGGGCAGTTTTCTGGATTTGAACATGGTGCTAGGAGAATTGGGCGGGGGGTGGGGGGGCGTTTGATGGATCAGAGGAATTTCAGGGCGGTGGAGGCATTTGGGAGCATCCAGGAGAGAATGGTGGCTCTGTGGGCGTACCAGAGGAATTCGCAGGAATGAGGGGGTTCTGAGGGCACCAGGACGACTGAAGGTGAGTCGGGGGAGTGGGGGGTGGGGTGGGTTCTGCGGAGTAAGAGGCAGATTCAGGTTGCATGGTCGTCAGGGGGCTTTCTAGACACCAGAAGAAATGGGGAAGGTCGGGGCCGCGCGTCGTCCCTCGATCCCCGCACCCAATCCCGGGGCTCCACCACCCGCCCGCTCGGGGCTTCCTTGGGTGGGAGCGGAGACTGCGGTGCGGCGCGGTGCGTCCTCAGTGGAGCCGCCTCGTCCCCGCCCCGCCGCGCCCCAACTCACATCGCCCCGCGGCCCGGGCGGCGCCGGGCCCCGCTCCCGGGTCCCGCGCTGCAGCAGCCGCCGCCCGCCCGGAGTTAAGGCCTCCCCGCCCCGCCCCGCGGGTCGGAGGTCACCGGCAGCCACCAACGAGACGCTGCGGGCGGGCGGACCCGCTCGGGGGCTACCGGCGGGCAGCCTAGAAGGTCCCTTTGGAGGACTTTGCAGTCGGGAGTAGGGAGCATGCGCACACGCCAGAGGGCGCTCCTGGCCAGCGGCGGAGCGCTCCTGGCAGGGGCGGGGCGAAGCCTGGTCGGGGGCGGAGCTAAGGGACCAGAGGTGGAACCAGAGGTTTCCACTCCCCCGAGCAGAAAGGGGCGGGGCAGAGACGGAGAAACACAAAAGATGGAGGAGGAGTCTGAAGGGACCGTAGGGAAAAGGGGCGCACAAGGGACTGTGAAAAGGGGTTGAGGAAGGAGAAGGGGCAAGGAGACCCCTGGAGACAGGGGGAGGGAACTGGGTGAGGTGGGGACACAGAGAGGGGCGGGACGAGGAGACCAGAGGGTGGGTC
>PVJL010015236.1:0-25069 GCA_004026885.1 Lyroderma lyra | reverse complement strand
TTCTAAATGTCGAAGACACTGGGGACGTTAACCTGGAGGAAAAACCAGTTTTGCAGATCTTTAAAGGTATGTCTTTTAGTTGAATAGAAAGTCATTTCTGAAGAACAATAAAGCCAAATCAAGCAGGGAAATCCTGAAAAGAGGAATGGTAGGAGGTGAAGGCAGGCTCTGTAATTAAAACGGTATGGTACAGGTGCAAGAGCAGAGACAGATCATGGGACAGCATAGAAAATCCAAAAATAGACCCTATGGCATTGGAAGTTTTGGATACAGTAAAAATCAATTGGGGAAAAAGACTTTTTAATAAGAGGTGATGGCATAACTAACCATGTGGAAAAAGATGAAACGATCTTTTTTTCACAGTTCCTAAAGATAAATGGACCAGAAGCCCGAATGTACCAGGAAAAAATAGGTGAATTTCCTGATCTATTGTGAGTGGGCAAAACCTTCCTAATTATGTTTCAAAATCCAAAGGAAAAGACTTGTAAGCTTGATTACTTAAAACAATCTCTGCAGGGAGAGGAAAAAAAGCACAATAAGCTAAATTTGACAATGATAGCCTAAGAAAGAATATTTGTAACGTATAAACAAAGGGTTAATGTTTGTAAAATACGGTGCACATTACAGATAAATAGAGAAGAAAATGGCTAGCAAATCTATACAGAAATGGACTGAAAAAAATGGATAGTTTTCACTAAAATAGGAATTGCTGACAAACAAGGAAACATGTTCCACCTCACTAATAATAAAAGAAATACAAATTGAACCTACACTGAGATACTATTTCACATATTCTGTTAGTGAGAAAATGTAAGGGACACGGGTACTCTTACAGATTGCTGACCATAATATGAAATGATACAACCTCTATGAATGGGAATTTGGCAACATCTCCCCAACTGACCTGTGTATTAATCTATTGACACACCAATCCCACTTCTAAAGATCTATCTCAAAGATACGGGGTGCAACAACAAATGTTGAAAAGATATATGCACAAAACTATGTTAGTCCAACATTATTTATAATCAAAACTAGAAATAATGTTTCCATCAATAGAAGAGTTATTGAATACAGTATAGATGAAACCAGAACAAAAGAAATCAACTAATTTTATATACTGCAAGTGTACAGTTTCTAGGAAAAAACTGTTTGAAAAGGAGGGGTGGAGAAAGTATAAACTATTATCTAAGGAAGGAGAGATGAATATATATTTTTTATGGCTTTGAGGTAAAACTGACGTGGAGTAAACACCATATTTAAAGTGCACATTCTAAGTTTTGACACATGAATACATCTGAGAAATCATCATCACATTCAAGATAATGAACATATCCTTCATCTCCAAGTCTCTTCATCTCCATTTGTAATCCCAGTGCCTGCTATTTGCCACCCCTCCCTGTTCCACAAGCAAAATTTTTGTTGTAATAGTTTGAATTTCCTGAAGTTTCACACACACACACACACACACACACACACACACACCAGGTCTATTAGGGAAAAAAATCCAACCATTGTCAATATAACAAAAATGGTTACATTGCTGGATACTGCCCTCCCAGAGTCCCAGAACAAAATACAAAAGGAGCAATGCATCATTCCTGCCTGATTGCTTGAACTGGGACATTAAACTTCTACCTTTGGTATTCCTGGTTCTCAGACTGAAATCTGCCATCATCGACTGTCCTGGTTCTCAGGTCTTTGGACTCTGAATTATAGCACTGGCTTTCCTGGGTCTCCAGCTTGCAGACAGCAGATTGTAGGACTTATCAGCCTTCATAGGTACGTATGTTAGTTCCTTATAGTAACCCTCTTCTAATACACAGGCATACCTCAATTTATTGTGCTTCCACTTAATTGCACATCACAGATACTGCATTTTCATCAACAGCAAGGCAAGACCTTGCGCCAGCAAATGATTATGACTTACTAGAGGCTCAGATGATAGCATTTTTTTTTGCAATAAAGTCTTTTTAAATTGAACTATGTACATTGTTCTTTTTCAACAGAGTGCTGTTGCACACTTAAGAGATTACAGTATAAGGTAAACATAACTTTTATGTGATGAGAAACCAAAAAATTCAAGTGAATCACTTTCCTGTGATCTGCACTTTATTGTGATGGTCTGGACCTGAACCCGCAATGTCTCTGAGGTATGCCTATATATGTCCTGTTCTGTTTCTCAAAAGAACCATAACTAAAACAAAAACATTCTTGAGCTTTTTTTCTGGGGTGCAGGCAACTTACTAGAAAATAGTTTGATTCTTTGGAGTCTTGCTTTTAAGATTGGTTAGGCAAGACATGAACAGCAAGACCCTCTGAGTACCCGACCCTATTTCCCTAGAATTGTAAGGTACAAGTTTTGGCACTGTGTTGGAAAATGTTGCCTTGAATCACTTAAATGGTTTCTCTGACCTCGAGTAGTTTTGTCACACTCATGTGCTCATCAGTACTCTGCTGACTACTCAGATGTGACCTTTCACAGATCATTAGAGTCCTCTTCCTATGTAGCTCTCTCCTCTAGGTTCTCTCCCTGTGAAGTCTGCTACCTTTCTTTCCCTGGACTCTCAGCTCCATCTCTCCTGTGTTACCACCTGGATGCTTGCTCAATGCTATAGGCTGGGATAATTCTCGGGCTCACGGAATTTGTTCCCTAACTTCTGGGAATTGCTTGCCTTTGTTATCTAATGCCCAGGGTCACACACGCTGTTGTTTCATTAACTTTGTCTCTTTTTTTCTTTTCAGTTGTTTCAGTTAGGAGAGTAAAGCTGGTTCCTATAAATATATCTTGGCTAGATGTAGATATCATTTGCTTATTTTACATGATAGGATAGATAATGAAGTTAATTTTACAAATTACCTATAGAAGAAGGTTAACAACAGGTTGGATAGAACTGGGACAAAAGATAGACTTTTCTGAATAGCACTTGTTTTACAGATTGACATTGAATCTTGTAAACTATGTTAATTATAAAACAAAATAATCTTTAAGAGGAATCCCTAAAAATTGAAAGCAAATGAAACAAACTGTGTGTCAAGTTGTTATCAGGAAAACAGGAAGGAATAATTTCAAGCATACCTTAGTGAGATATAGTGTAAAGACAAAAAGAACCTCAAAACATCGTGAAAATATTTTCAGTCACATGTTGATGGTAGAGTTGATATTGGTATTTTTTTTTTCTTTTTGGTATGTGGGTAGCTCCCTGGCTGGGAATCGAACCCAGCCCGCAACACTGGCAGCACCAGCACTGAAGCCTTAAGCCACTACACCATCAGGGAACTCCCAATATTGGTATTTTTAACACTGGTTTGTGAATATTATAAAATAAGGTAAATAAATAGTTATATTAATGTAATTGAAAACTGGGATTTCTATCATTGGAGAAAGAAAATACAAAGGCAAGAGAGGTGAGGTTAAGGAAAATTCTCCCAGCACTCTGAGTTTTTATTGTCCCTATGGAATCATGATGAATAATCACCCCCCCAAAAAGACCCCATTTCCTAGTTTGTCTTCTGAAAAGGCCTAGAAATGATGGCCAACTCAAAAGGAATATGCAATCTAAGTATCCAGAATGTAGTCTCTAAATACCCTTTCCCAAAGGAACCAGGGTTCTTTAGGAAAATAGATCCTTCAAGAAACTTGTACAACTCAACAATAAAAAAATTAAAAAAATAACCGTCTAATTAAAAAAATGGGCAGAGGACCTGAACAGACATTTCTCCTGGGAAACATACAAATGTACAACAGATATATGAAAAAATGTTCAACTTCACTAGCTGTTAGGTAAATGCAAATCACAATGAGCTACCACTTCACACCTGTTAGAATGGCTGTTATCCACAAGACGAGTAATAACAAGTGCTAGGGAGGCTGTGGAGAAAAAGAAACTCTCACACACTGCTGGTGGGAATGTAAACTGGTACAGCCACTATGGAGGAGAGTATGGATGTTCCTCAGAAAAACTAGGAGTTATCATATGACCCAGCAATCCTACTTCTGGGTATCTACCCCCCCTCCAAAATTGAAAACCTTAGTCTGCAAAGATATATGTATCCCAATGTTTATTGTAGCACTATTCACAGTGGCCAAGTCATGGAAACAGCCAAAGTGTCCTTAGATGGACACCTGGATAAAGAAGCTGTGGTACATATACACAATGGAAAATTACCCATAAGAAAAGATGAAATAGAGCCATTTACGACTACATGGATGGACCTTGAGACTATTATGCAAAGCCACATAAGCCAAACAGAAAAGGCCAAGAACCATGTGATTTCACTCATATGTGAAACACAAAGCTGAAAGCAACAAAGAAACAAAAACTCATGGACATAATCAATAGTCTAGTGGTTAGTGGCTATCTGAGTGTATCAGGGGAGGAGGGTGGGAGAGAAGGGACAGGGTCAAATATACAATGATGGAAAGATAATTGAGTTTGGGATGAACACATAACACAACAAATAGACGATGCATTGTAGAATTGTACACCTGACACCTATGTAATTTTTACTAACCACTGTGACCCCAGTAAATTTAACAAAAAAACAAACAAAAGATCAGGGCTGGAAATGTAAAAGATGAGCTTGGAACATCTTGTCACACTAGAAAGCAAGGAAGGGGAGAGAGGGCAAGATGGTGACTGGAGAGGAGGTCCCTAAACCCTCTCCCAGAAAACACAATTGAACGGCCACCCAGGAGCCAGGAAAGAGGACTATGAGTGACAAAACGGCAGCTGAAAAATCCACGCATCGCAAGAAAACACATGAAGGTTGGAGAGAAGGGGGTGAGTAGGAGAGAGGGAGGGGAGCAGAGATGGATTGCAACAGGACCCGATCACTGCTGACTATCCGGGAGCAGCACGGTGCACGGGAGGGGGAAGGCAAAGAGGAGACAAGGGTAAAAGCCAGTAAAGTGGGAGAATGGTGGGAGACTGTGAGGGAGCTGGGCTGGGGAGCTGGGCTTTGGAGCAATGTGTTGGGGATGGAGCTTGGAACTTTTGAGTGATAGGAGGGCTGAGCGAGGAATCTGAACTGCAGAGATGACACATTGGCTCCTGGTGCCCTTGTGACCCACAGCACAGGCACGCACAGCTCCTACACAGGGCTACGGTTCCTGTCCCCGGTCCACTGTGGAGGCGAGCCAGCTGTCTCAGGTCAGGGGCACAGCTTTGGACTGGTGGTACGCACGCCTGCTCGCACACCCCTGGGTCCTACAAGCAGTGAGAGCCCGCAGACACTACCCCAACGGCCAGACGCTGAAGCAGGCTCAGGAAGAATGGCAGATTTGATAGCATTCACCCCAGCCAGCAGGAGAAGCCTCAGTCCACATCACCCAGCTTCCCTAGCATAGGGCAGAAGGTGGAGCTGCACGGGAGCGCCTTTTGTTGGCCTCTCCCCTTTCTATAGCCTTTCCAACCAACTAACTAACTGCAGGAGGCGGAGGGACCCCAATAGATGAGCACCAGCTCCAAGCGTAGCAGGAGACCAGAAATAAGAAATAAACAACCTGCCTCTCTCCCAAAACTTGACCTCCAGTGCCACCTAGTGTCCGCCCTACAGCAAGGCACCACAAAATTACTAATCCAGATTCCTGGGCTCTACTGAACATAATGTCCTCATGTCAAAGAGGAAGAACCCAGCAGACAGGATGAATTCCTTAAAAACTAAAACTTCTCAGAAAGATCAGGAAATTCATCAAGACAGCTACTTAGACCTAGAAGTTTCTGAACTAAGTGACAGAGAATTTAAAGTAGTAATTCTAAAGGCTCTGAGAGAA
The DNA here is from genome assembly GCA_004026885.1 of Lyroderma lyra. NCBI lineage: Eukaryota > Metazoa > Chordata > Mammalia > Chiroptera > Megadermatidae > Lyroderma > Lyroderma lyra. Next base: position 19,293 of record PVJL010015236.1, on the reverse strand, counting down.
ATGAAAACATACTGACAGAACACCATAGCTGAGATGAACGACATATAAAAACTCCTTGAACAAAAGGAACAATTGAACAAAGAAATTCAAAACATAAAGAAGATCGAGACAGAAATGCGAGAGACAAATAATAAAATAAAAGAAGTAAGAAATGAAATAACTGCCATAGGAAACAGGACCAACTAGATGGAGGAAAGAATTAGAGATATAGAAGATCAGAACATGGAAACAGCTCAGAAAGAGGAAGAAAGGGAATATAGACCCAAAAGGATTGAAAGAACTCTGCAAGAACTATCTGACTCCATGAGACAAAACAACATCAAGATAATAGGATTAGAAGAAGGGGCAGAGCATTCTACAGAGAGCATACTCAAACAAATTGTAGATGAGAACTTTCCAAACCTATGGAAAGATCTGGAACCCCAAGTTCAAGAAGAAAACAGGTCCCTTAGAAACTTGGACCCTAACAGATCTTCTCCAAGACACATGGTACTAAAGATGTCCAAAACTTAAGACAAAGAGACAATTCTCAAGGCAGCCAGGGAAAAAAGAACTATAACCTTTAGAGGAAAACCCATCAGGCTGGCATCAGATTTCTCAGCAGAAACTCTGCAAGCCAGAAGGGAGTGGAATCCAATATTCAAAAATTTAAAAGACAGAAACTTCCAGCCAAGAATAAATTATCCAGCAAAATTATCTTTCAGATATGAAGGTGGGTGGAATAAAGACCTTCTCAGATACACAGAAGCTGAGGGAATTGCCAGCACAAGGCCGGCACTTCAAGAAATACTGAAGGAGGCTCTTTGACCTGAAACAAAACATCAGGAAGAATGGAAAAAAGTTGGGACAACAAGAAAGAAACAAAAATAAAACAAAAACAAACAAAAACAATATGTAATGGCCACAGGAAATCCTCACATATTGATCATCACTCTAAATGTTAATGGACTGAACTCACCAATAAAAAGACACAGAGTAGCAGACTGATTAAAAAACATAACCCATCCATATGCTGTCTCCAAGAGACACACCTCAGCCATAAGGACAAACACAGACTCAGAGTGAAAGGATGGTAAACAGTACTCCAAACAAGTGGTAACCAGAGAAAAGCAGGAATTGCCATACTGATATCTAATGAAATAAACTTCAGGTTTAAAAAGATAGTAAAAGACAAAGATGGACATTACATAATGATAAAGGCACAATACAACAACAGGAAGATTTGACCCTAATTAATATATATGCTCCCAACCAGGATACACCAAAATATATCAAGAAACTATTAACAGCTTTGAAAGGAGAAACTGGTGAAAACACAATCATTGTGGGAGACTTAAACCCCCTGCTAACAGCCATAGACAGATCATCCAAACAGAAAAAAAAAATGGAAATATCAGCTCAAAATGACACATTACAGCAGTTGTATAATTGACATTTACAGGACTCTTCATCCAGCAAAAAGAGACTACACCTTCTTTTCTGGTGCACATGGACATTCTCAAGGATAGACCACATGCTGGAACACAAAAGTAGCCTCAGCAAATTCAAGAAGATTGAAATCATACCAAGTGTATTCTCAGACCACAAAGCTTTGAAATTGGAGATCAACTGTAAAAGGAAAGCAGAAAAAAAACACATATACATGGAGATTAAACAACATCTTATTAAAAAATGACTGGATAAAAGAACAAATAAAAGATGAGATTTAAAAATATATAAAAACTAATGATAATGAAATTACAACATATCAGAATTATTGGGACACAGCGAAAGAAGTAATAAGAGGGAAATTTATATCACTACAGGCCTATCTTAAGAAACAAGAAAAATCACAAATAAACACCTTAGCATCCCATTTTAAAGAACTAGAAAAAGAAGAGCAGAGAAAACCCAAAGGCAGCAGAAGGAAAGAAACAATAAAAATTAAAGCAGAGCTAAACCAATTGGAGAACAGAAGGACAATAGAAAAAATTAATATTATGAAAAGCTGGTTCTTTGAGAAAGTCAACAAAATTGACAAACCCCTAGGTAGACTAATCAAAGGACAAAAGAAGAGGACACAAATATCCAAAATTAGAAATAAAAGGAGAAATTATCACTGATACCACAGAAATACAAAGCATTGTAAGAAAATATTATGAGGGACTTTATGCCACTAAATTTAACAGAAGACATAGACAAGTTTCTAGAAACTTAAAGCCTACCAAGACTGAACCAAGAAGAACTGGATAATCTAAATAGAACAATCAATAGCAATGAGATTGAAATGACTATCCATAATCTCCCTAAAGGCAAAAGCTCTGGACCAGATGGTCTCACCAATGAGTTCTACCAAGCATTCAAAGAAGAATTAAGACCTATTTTCCTCAGACTCTTCCAAAAAAATTGAAGAGAAAGCAATACTTCCTAACTCATTCTATGAGCCCAACATTACCCTAATACCAAAGCCTGGCAAAGACAACACAAAGAAAGGAAACTATAGACCAATATCTCTGATGAACACAGATGCAAAACTCCTGAACAAAATATTAGCAAACAGAATACAACAATGCATCAAAAAGACCATACATCAAGATCAAGTGGGATTCATCCCGGGAGTACAAGGATGATTCAACATATGAAAATCAATCAATGTGATACACCACATAAACAAAGTAAAAGATAAAGACCATATGGTCATATCAATTGATGCAGAAAAAGCTTTCAACAAGCATAATAAAGGCCATATATGACAAACCCTCAGCTAACATCATACTGAATGGGGAATAGCTGAAGCCTATTCCCCTAAAATCAGGAACAAGACAGGGATGCCCTCTGTCACCGCTGCTATTTAATATAGTACTGGAAGTTCTAGCCACAGCGATCAGGCAAGAGAAAGGAATAAAAGGTATCCAAATTGGGAAAGAAGAGGTCAAATTGTCACTGTTTACAGATGATATGATCTTTTATATAAAAAATTCCAAAGATTCCACCAAGAAACTATTAGAAACAATAAATGAATATAGTAAGGTCTGAGGATACAAAATCAATATACAAAAATCAACAGCATTCCTACATACAAACAACGAATCCTCAGAAAAAGAAATGAGGGAGTCAGTTCCTTTTGATATCACAAGAAAAAGAATGAAATACCTGGGAATTAACTTAACAAAGAACGTGACAGACTTATACACGGAAAACTATAAGACACTTTTGAAAGAAATTGGAACAGACATTAAGAGATAGGAAAATATCCCTTGTTCATGGATAGAAAAACTTAACATTGTTAAAATGGCCATTCTGCCCAAAGCAACCTACAGATTTAATGCAATACCCATCAAAATCCCACAATCATACTTTCGTGAAATAGATCAAAGAATTATCAGATTTATATGGAACCACAAAAGACCTCGAATTGCCAAAACAATACTACATAAAAAGAATAAGGCTGGTGGGATTATATTCCCTGACTTCAATTTATATTACAAAGCATCAATAGTCAAACACACCTTGGTATTGGCAGAAAAACAGAAATAGAGACCAATGGAACAGACCTGAAAACCCAGAAATAAACCCACAAATTTAGGGACAAATAATTTTCGATAAAGGAGCAAAAAACATACAATGGGGAAAAGACAGCCTCTTTAGTAGGTGGTGCTGGGACAACTGGAAAAACATGCAAAAGAATGAACCTGAGCTGTGAACTATCTCCATATACAAAAATTAACTCAAAATGGATTAAAGACCTTCATATAAGATCTGAAACAATAAAGTGTAGAAGAAAACATTGGCACTAAGCTTATAGAGCTAGGACTCAAGGAAGACTTCATGAATCTGACCTCAAAGGCAAGGGAAGTAAAAGCAAAAGTAAATGAATGGGACTATATCAAACTAAAAGCTTCTGCACAGCAAAAGAAACCATCAACAAAGCAAAGAGACAGCCAACTGAATGGGAGAAAATATTTGCAAATAATGCATCAGATAAGGGTCTAATATCTAAAATATATAAAGAACTAATAAGACTTAATAGAAAACAAACAAACAACCCAATTAAAAAGTGGGCAGAAGAACTAAACAGACACTTCTCCCACAAAGAAATACAAATGGCCAGCAGAAATGAAAAAATGCTCATCCTCACTAGCTATCAGGGAAATGCAAATCAAAACCACAATGAGATACCACCTCACACCTGTTGCAATGGCTATTATCAACAAGACAAGGAATAACAAGTGCTGGAGAGGATGTGGAGAAAAAGGAACTCTGGTACACTGCTGGTGGGAATGCAAACTGGTACAACCACTGTGGAAGACAGTGTGAAGGTTCCTCAGAAAATTGGGAATGGCGCTACCATATGACCTAGCAATTCCCCTTCTGCGGATCTACCCAAAAAACTTGAAAACCTATATACCCCAATGTTCATCGAGCGCTGTACACAGTGGCCAAAACATGGAAACAACCAAAGTGCCCTGCGACAGATGACTGGATAAAGAAGCTGTGGTACATATACCCAATGGAATATTACACAGCTACAAGAAAAGATGAAATATTGCCATTTGCAATGAAATGGATGGACCTGGATATCATCATGCTTAGTGAAATAAGCCAGACAGAAAAACAAAGAACTGTATGACTTCACTCATATGCAGAATATAAAACTGAAAGCAACAAAGAAAAAAAGAAATGAACAAACAAACAAATAACCCATGGACACAATCAATAGTTTAATGTTTATTTGGGGATGAGTGGGATAGGGAGGGGAGAAAGGTGAGGGGGTACGAGAGGACAGAGGGGAAGCTAAATATAAGGTGATGGAAAGAGAAGTCACATTAGTGGTGAACTTATTATACAACAAGTTGACAATGCACTGTAGAATTGTATGCCTGAAACCTATGTAATCCTTGCTAACAGAAGTCACCTCAATAAGTCTAACAATAAGAATGAATTTTTCAAAAAAAGCTAGGAAGTTATCAGTGAGCACTGGGTGGTGTCAAAGAGCCCAAGAGCCAAGCTGAAGCGGATCCCACAAGTAAAAAATGAGAGAAATGGAGCATCGATAAGAATAATAACTATAGTGGACTGAAACACATGAAATATTTTAAAATCTATGACATCATAATCATTCTTAGAAAAGAGAAAAAGGACACATTCAGAAACCCTTCAGGAAAAGACTTTGGATAATGCCAGGAAGACAGCTCTTTATTTTGAAAACCGTACGAATAGAAAGAATCAAAGATTTAGATTGCCTTAACTATACAAAGCAAACCTTAAGTAAAGAACACTTGATTATAAGTTTCTGTTTGCAGAAGAATCCCAGCCTTTACGTGAAGTAGGAACAATATAATCAGACTGTCCCCATTTTGGAGCTTATACTAAGAGATCTAGTCAACATTACCAATGACGAGTAATATCAAAAAGAGAGGTGCAGCTAAACATCACATGCCTCCTGATGGAAGCAAACAACATAGCCTGTTAAGTATTCTTGCCAAACAAAATTAAACTTGACTCCAACTGCCAATTCCCAGGAAGTATGAAAAACCAGAGAAACATGATGAGTTATACCAGGAGGGAGGTAATTAGCAAAATCTAGACCATAATACCCCCTAGAAGCCAAACAACCCTGTTTCTTCAATGGTATTCAATGTCTTTATGATTGAATGAGACGTAGGCAGGGGATGAGCTCCTTCAAAATGCCAGGCAATGTACTAAACACTTCACATTATCAACTCATTTAACTCTTACAACAACCCAGGTAAGTATTATCTGCATTTTAAAGATGGAGTAGCTGAATTGGAAGTTGAAAGTAGCTGAGTTACTCAAGTTTCTACATGATGCATCTGGGATTTGAAACCAGAGCATCCGAGCTCAAAACCCATGTGTTTTTATGGAACAAAAAGATTAATTCTTTCCTACAGAAGTCTTCAAATAACAGAACCTAGAGAAAAGCATTTTTGTTGGACTGGATGCTTCCTCTGTAGCTCGAAGGGGGCCACTCAGCCTCTGACTTCTGAAAGCTTACTCATTCCCATAGTTTACAAGAAAAACTCCAGTTTCAACAAATAACCACAAGAGGGAGCTAAGTCCTAAAAAACCTTAGATCAGCTTCTAGACAGATGAAAAGGTCTCCTTTTTGTCATGACTTCCTTCAGAAAGATAAATCTGAATAAATATTCTGCCATAAGTGACCCTTTGTAGGAAACAAATCTGACCATACCTTTTTCCTGTCTGAAACTTTCAAAGGCTCCCTGTTCCAGACCATCTCACATCCTTCCCATGACGCACAACTTCATGTTTGCCCTTCTCCCTCCTATATACTCAGCAGCACCAGCAGCACTTCCCAGGCTTCATCACATCACCTTCTCTTTGTGCCTCCATCTCTGTGAACGTGTCGTTTCTTCTGTCTGCACACTGCCATCTCCCTCCCCCAACCCTTCTATTCAGCAACAAACTACATAGCAACTCCCACTGGTCCACCTCTGCTCAAGTCACGGTCAGCTCACTTCCAACCACTTCTGACCATCCTCCCAGCACAGTGAATCAATTTATTGGACATATTATTGTACCATCAGGTAGATAACTTCTCATTTGACCCATATGAGATTATGTCTCATGTAAATGTCTTGATGTCCTCGCTAGACTAAAAGTTCCTCGAGGTGCTCTGGTACAGCTCTGGCATACAGCAAAATCCCCTTTAAGTGCTGAACTGAAGAACCCTTCAAGGTCATGCCCTGTAGCTTGTTTCAGAGGCTACCTTCAAAGGATCAGGAGTCATCTTCATAAAGGCATTTTCAGTTCTTCACCTCATGTTCAAAGTCAACTTAAAAACTGTAATGATTGCCATTCTATCTTGAAAAAAAAGAAAAAAAATATATATGTATTACACTCACCACCTTAGTTAAATAGAACATGAGTGTGTATATCAAGACAAGTGCATTTTCCAACAGGGCGAGACTTACTGGCTCCTCAGCATTGGTTTCTAGTTCCTTTCTTCCATGAACCAGGAGGGGGGCTTTTGGTTGGAATTATCCCTAAAATTGAGAGGGAAGATTAATACTGTATGCTTTAGGATAAGCATTATTTCTCTTCATTTAAAATATTTATTGATTTTCCACAAAATATTCATCATTGTGCCTGGATATGTAGTTCTCTTCAAGACAATTCTATAGAGAATAAAATTCAGAATACCTGTTAGAACCATCATACCGTTCAACTATAAAATTATTAATAACGCATCTCTAACACATGCTACCCTACCCTTCAGGGAATTAGCTGAATTCCTCTCCCTGCCTTGATTTCTCCTATACTTTGTAGTGAAGTAGGGAGACCAGGCCAAGGCTGCCAAGCCTTTCAGTGTCACAGAGTAAAGCAATACCTATGCTTTTAGACCATAACCTTTAGAAACGCAACAGTAATGATGTCATGTCACCATTTTGCATGGACAAAATAGCAGTCAGTGTTCTGATTTACTGGTAAAAAGAGTGAGCTACACAAAAATCAGAAAGCTGCTGACACCATTATTGGGGTTGTATTTTTAAAATTTTTCTTTTAAGAACAACTTGCTCAATTCAGATAGATCAAGTTGCTCTCCCACTGAATGTTCACTGTGATTAAGTTCCTAGTCACAAGTATCAGTCTGCACTACTGCACGATGCAATGCTCTGTACTGTCCCTAGGATCACACAGGATAAGATACTTGACGTAAATCTCCCCTTCCTGAGCCACACTGTACTCGGTGAGGGGTGCAGATCACACACAGAATGTGTGAGTTTCAGGGCAGTGTTCCTCAAACTGTAACTTTCAAAAGATCAGAATGCCCCGGGGCTCTTGATAAACACAGATGGCTCGTCTCCAGCCCAAGAGTTTCTGAGGCTGTTGGTCTGGCTAGGTTGGTTACAGGCTCTGGCCCACTTCCTCTTACTGGTCTCCATCTGTGCTATCTCCTGCTTTTCTCTGTTGGTTGCCAGATTCTTATTTTTGAAACTCGTTTATACTGTATTATTCTCCCCCTATTTGCTACCTTTAACAACACATCTCTTGGGTCTTCTTTATGATACGCCTCTACTCTGTAGGGAACAGTGAACAAACCTTACCTTGGTCTCTGTCTCTCTCAGTATTCAACTTTAGTGGCACTTCTGGGACACTGGCATCACTAGTCACAGGTTGATCCCAGTGGTTGGGCCCTTCAAGAATCTGCATGTTAAGATTTGTGTTCTCTTGTCAGAGAGTTCCTTCCAATGGGCATTGTATCTCTACCAAGAAGAAGATGGCATGAGGCTGGTAGAGCTGACTGACACTCCATCCAGCTCCTCCCACTGAGCTGCACTTCCCACTCACCATCACACAACAGCAGGGCACCTCCCCACTGCCCTTTGTGTGCCAGCAGCCTCTGGGGCACAGCCAGGAAGGGACATAAGGGTTTCAGTTGCTTTGTAGATGGCTAATCTACAATTAAAAATGACAAAGAAACCCTTATTCCACAATGTTTCATTCATGTATTTTTGGCAGGGACTTCAATAATCTCACTTGCTTTGGCAAACCAACATATACCCACAGATACATGTGGAAAAGTGAATCTCCATCAAGAGCAAAAATATGAAGCATCTCTTTTCCACAGAAATCATGTGCTATTTTCTAAACAAGGGTGTAGCACAGAGGAGGAATTTCACACAAAGGCGGCGTGCCAGTGTGACTCTCAAAGTACCTCTAAGAGTCAAAAAGGAGACGCCCCTTGCCCATCCTTGAGAGGCTCCTGGCATAGCCCAGTTTGACCCACAGCAATGCTGAAGTTTTGGAAACCTCATAATTTACCGTGAAATTTCAAGGTTTACTTTCTAATCCGAAATGTATCTGCTGTGATGAAATGCAAAGACTCTCTGCTCTCTATAATCTCAGGGAGATGTGGTGCTCTTGGGGGATACATTTATCCTGGGGCTCTATGTTTCCCCAGAACTCTACCATGTGCCCTTGGTTTAAATACTCCAGTTTAAAAAGCGTGGAAACACAGACAAAAGAGCACAGAGCTAGGAACCAGCTTCTGTCAGGATACTGGCTCAGGGTCACTTCAACCACCACTGACCGAATGGCTTCTTTGTGTCTGGTGCTGCATCAGAAGGCCCTGCACCCTGCTTCAGTGCTCCGTTAATGTGAATGCAAGATCCCCAGGATTCAGGAGAATTTGGGTGATGCTGGGGACCACTCCAAAGAGGCAGGGAAGAGCATGACATCCACAGAAGATGGAAGGTTGGGGGATGAAAAATCTCAGGCAAGGCACTGATTTAAAAGTTATGCCAGTCAATCCTTGGTCCAGCAGCAGTTATTTATAATTAAGACACTGTGTTCACAAAAACCCTTTTCTAATTTTACATGGAACTAATAATTTGTTAACAGGGCCATTGTGTACATCGTTGTCCTGTTCATATCCTGATTTTTTACAAGGTTCCCTTTTAAAAAAGTTACCATTGTCAACTGTCCTGTGGAGAAAACAGAGTAAGGAATTCTTATCCTCGCCTAAAGGAAGGTCAAAGGCTCATATGGACGACACTGTGCTGCCTCGTGCCTGCAGAACACACCGAACTGGGGAAGCAGCTTTACAGGTGGGGTGTGAGGCCTGCAGCAAAGCCCAGCCCAGCCCAGCCCAGCCCACTTCTCCAGCGCCACTAGACAGGGCCACAGGCAGGCGGCTTACCTTCCACTGGCCCACTCCAGCCTTCCTCTGGAGGCTGAACGTTGCCGGCCTTCTTCCGTGTGAGCTGTTGGTCCCTGACCAAATGCATCAGGTCTTGGACATCATCGAGCACTCTGGCGTCTTCAAATATGTTATTTTCCTTCATTCCCAGGGCTCTGTTTTGGGTCACGCGAATATCAAGCAGTTTCTCCACGACACTCAGCATTTGTGACACAGATCTGTGAAAGAGCTTATCTAGGACTTTTCCCGTATTATGGGGCAGGCTCTCCCGCTGTGCTGACTTCAGCCTTTATAAGAATTCTTGGAACATGTCTTCTAGCTCATGGACATCAAAGTACTTGTGGAAGCACTGCAAGGACTGCTGTCCTTTGAAGAAGCTGCTTATTATTGGCAAGTCCACCCTGTGATCCCTGTGCCCTGGCCCTGCAGTGGTGCGTGGGGTCCCATGACACAGATCATCTTTGGGTCCCTCAGAATCAATCCCCCAGCTGTCTGTGTCCACAAACCTCTCCAAGTCCTCCTGGCCCTCTTGTGAGAGTTCTGGCCCAGGCCTCTCTTCATGGAGCATTCCTATTGAGATACAAACAGCTGATCCTATTAGGTCATGTTCTCTGCTAGCAAAGGCTGATTTTAATTTTTCTTCACCCTTTTTGACAGCTGGCAAAGAGTCAAGGTTACTGCTGTGAGTGGCAGTGTGCAGAGTCCTGCCCTCTTGCTTTTTTTATACTGATGCTTTCTTCTCCTGGCCGAGGTCCCTCTTGGATTCCTCCACTGTCCCCCGTTTTCCTTTAATGTGAAGTTCTGTGTCCGTGTCTGGGTGTTTGTCTCTATTTGGTGTAGGGACTTCTGCAGTGAAAAGACCTTCATGCTCCTCTGCACTGGCTTCTTTCACATCAGGTTCAGGGTCACTTTCCTCAGACACCTATAAGGGAAAGGAAAACATTAGCGTGTCACTGGCCATGAGTCACAAGAGCAAACTGTTGCCATGCTAATGACAGAGATAACCTCAAATTCACCCGTGGCTCTAACGGGGCTATTGGGTTGACCTGGGGCAATGACTATCCCTGGGTGGTCGGGAGACAAGAAGCTGGAACCCCCTGCTCCCTGGGGAAGGGCTCTAACCTGAGCTGCACTCCTGCCTTTCCGTTCATTTCCTCTTCCCCAGGGGTGGAGTGATTCACCTGGCAGAAGAGCTGCCCTGTGCTGTATCTGTTGTCTGTCTGGGACCAGCTGGAGGGAGCACACATCCTTTCTCCTCCTGTTCTCAGTTTTGCATGGACAGTCTCCCCTCAGGAGGCTCCCCATTACCTAGCACTGCCTGGAGCTGGGTCAGTCTGCCTTAGTTTAGACTGCAGTGTCCGAAAGCCCGTTCTTTCTCCATACGTGAGCCATGCTGGCCAAAAAGCTTTATCAATAAGTAATGGTGACATTTTGGTCTCTGTCTCCCTGAGTCCTGGGTTTCTCAATTTGTTCTGAGCACAAGTGGGGAAAACTTGGGTGTCATTAATTGGGTTCCCTAACTTCTAACATCTGTGCCTGAAGTTCTGGGAATTCACTAGGTAATGACTTGTCTGGGAGAAGCCACAAGGCCACCAGTTTCTCCATCACCCCACCCTCCAGGCCGCACTTCTCTGCTCACCCAGCAAGAAAGGCAGAACCACTCGGTGGCCTGGCTCTAAGTCCACCCCACTCTCTGCTCATATTATCCCTGGATTGGGAAAAAAGACACATCAGTTTAAGAAGTATCTTGCTGAAATACAGGTGCCCGGGAAGTAAACATTAAAGGAACAAAGAATGCTGTCAAGGGGGCTCCCCACTGATTATCACCACAAGTATAACCTGAAAACAAATTAGGTAAGGGATGTCCTCTACTCTAAATCAGGGTTCTTAGTATCAAGAAGCTATGTTTCAGGACTATCTGTAAATCTACATTCCCCTTTCTCCATTTAAAAACCAAACTGGCATAAAAGGGGCCATAAACATAAGGGAAAGTTCAAAAACCAACAAGGACCATTTTCTTCTGCTAACTAAACTTTCATATTCCTCTGGGGAGACCTGACCAGTGCAGTAGGAATGAATGTCTTCCTCTTTTCATCACATGCATTTCTAAGGCATTTTCTTAATATGGAGGGAAGCATGCAATGGGAGATACAATGAGAGGGCAGACTCCCAGACTAAGGAGGTCCCTGTGACTAAGGAACTGCTGTGTCACAATTACTCTGCAAGTATCTTCATCAGGAATGAGACAGAACAGGCAACAGGGTGAATTTTATGGCCCTCAGGATGATCAAGATATGTTAAGTGTAGCAATGGCTGGAAGACTTCATCCATGCTGCCAATCTCATCTAAGAATTGCCCTGGGCCAGCAGCTCTCATGCTTTGCACCATCTGGAAGAGCTATGCAGAGATTTCTGTTTTGTTTTGTTTTGGTTTTTTTCTGGATTGAATCCAGGCCACAGGGGTGAGGTCCCTGAACCCTACCACTATTCCACCAGGGAACCCCTCTGCAGAGATTTCTGAATGAAGGTGGCATCAATTATTATAAACTATAGAACTCCAGAAAATAATCACCTGAATGAGGATCCCGGAACACAAAACCCTGCCTTCACACAGCTATGTTAAGTCAGTGCACCCTAGATGATGATTTATAGAATGTGCAGTTGGTACCTTATAGGTTTGAGGGAGGACCTCATCTGAAGCTCTCATGCTCCCTTTTCCAAATCTATAATATATTTATAATCCCTTGGGTCACTAAAGAGTCCATAATAAGAAAACCCTTGTAAATTGGCATTTCTGGCCTAGTACATAATTTAGGCTTTGATCAAATTAACCTGATTGCTATCCACTTAAACTGTCTAAGCTATTCATTAAGTAGTTTTCAAATTGGGACACCTCATTTTGTTTGTAAAAAGAGTTAGTTATCTCTTAAATTTAGTGACTCAGTGCAAGAATATTAAATTCTTAAGTGTTTCCTCATATAAAGCAGTGAAGAAATACCCTGTACAAGATTACACACCTGGTATAAGATTTGCTTCAATGTATTAGATAACTATCAGATTATGACATAGTCTCCTATAAATTCTCTTCAAACTTTTTCTCCTTTTTTTTTTAAATTTTTAAAGGTATCTGATTCTAAATTAAAAGCTGATACACAATTGTTAACTTTGTTACCAAAACACCTTCAAAGATTTTTAAAAAATACAACAGGTCTTTGAATAACATCTTATTCAATGTCATTTCCTTATAACACTGATGAGATGCCAGAGATTTAACTCTTGCTTTTATCAATTAACCTAGGATAAAACTGGCTTTGTTATACACAGCATTTGGCTTAAAGTCAAAGATATCAAAGATATTGAGGACTTACTGTGGTTAATAGCTGATAAATTTATAAAACAATTACAGTTGAGAACCAAAACAGTTTCACAATTTACATGTGCTGGAACTTGTAGCTCTTCTTTAGTATATTCATGGACTACCTAGATTAAATAATTCGGAGAATATCCAACCTACATAAAAGAATTGGCAAAGGAAACAAATGTCAATCAAAATTCTGTATAAGAGATGTAAATGAGAGGAAATTTACAGATAGATAGACAGATAGATATAACCACAAGGGATATGTAGTCACTATGATGATTATTATCCCAATAAAAATTAAGTCCATAAGATAGTGAAGCCAATTTTTCTAAAACCACTTATGTTTTCTTTCAACATTCAGCTTGAGTCTGAATGCAGGGAACATCAAGTTATATTTCTGAAGTAGATGAAAGATTAGCATAGCAGAAAATTGTTGTATGTTATATGATTAAAACAATACAAATTGAATCTGGTTTGAAACACAAATTCGAATAAAGTCTAGCAAGAATTTACGTGCACATTTTAAAGCATTGCTCAAAAACCAGTACTTGTAAGTCTTTCTTAAACTAATAAATATCAGCCATGAAAATTAATAGGTAAAAAGTATAAAATTTCTGAAAGGTATGACCAACACAACAAAAGGCAAATATGTAGTGATATTATGGGCTGTAATAGCCTTTTCAAAAATGAGATTTTCAAGTGTTGGGGAGAAAATAAAATTCCTTCTAATGTACCCATGGAGCTTTAGTTCCAGCAAAGTAAACCTCTGTAGAGGATGATCCCATTCACCTGCAGCACTGACAGCCACAGTATATACAGTATGTCCTCTTGAGAAACATACACTGTCTTTTACTGTCTCCAGACTGAAAGAGAGCAGTCCATCTCTTCCATCTCTTCTCAAGCATTACAGGGAGAGATCAAAGGCACAAAAAGTAAAAAGCTATCTTATCACTTACTCCTAAAATATCCTCATTACGAGTGCTCTCCTTATATCTGGCCAATGCCTGGAAGTCCACATTAGTGGTACACTGCCTTGGAGATTAGATAAGACAGGGCAATTTAAAACTGCCACATTGGTAGTTAAAATCCAAAACTTTAAGAAACCAAAAAAGACTGCAGGATGAAAACCAAGAAATAGAAACAAGAATCATTTTGGAAGTTAAGGAGAGAGAAACTTTAATTTCCTAAAATAGGAGGTTCACGAAGTCAGAGTGATAATATTAGATCCTTCTCAGGAAGATTTTATTAAGAGAGAATTGGAAAAGGGAGAGAAATCAAAGAGCTATAGAGAAAGGAAATATACAGAGAGTGCCAAAAAATGTATACACATTTTAAGAAAGGAAAACCCTGTAATAAAATTGTAATAGTCAATATATACCAATAACTAAAGATGACTACAAGTCATGTTTGACTTTTGCAATTACAAGAGGTGCTCAAACTGGTTACCATCAGCATTTGTCTAATATATAGATAACATCTCTTAAAATGTGAATATACTTTTTGGGCACCCCTAGTATGTATCTTTTTGTAAACTTTGTCAATTGAGACCACAGACCTTTTCAAACTCCATAGTTTTACACTGGGTGGTGGTGTCGCATTTCTTATGACCTGGCAAAAACAATGTTGCAGAATCATGGGCCCTTATGACTGAAAGTAATTTTTTAATCTAATTTTGCTTCCATGCACCATCCCTGCCAAGGAACTGCTGATTTGATTTGTAAAAAAATATGTAGAATATTGTTTCAAGAGAATAAATTCTGCACAAGCTACTTCCTATCAGGACAAATGTAGTTCAGTGTCACCGCGCTGAAAGGAAATATTCAAAAGGCAGATGGGTTACACATAGGCCCTTCCACTACAGGGCTTTTAAGTTTGTGGAAGGTAAATCACTCCACACGACAACTGCAGTTACAAAGCAGTAAAAAAATTCCACATGAGCAGCACAAACACAGTGCCTCCCACACAATGATCAGAGAGCAAAGATCCCTTCTGGCTGGGCGGCGATTCCCAAAGAAGGCAGAATGGGCATCAGGCGCCATGATGCCAGGCTTTCTAGAGGTGAATACGGTTGTGAACCAAAGTGTGTAGGCAGAATAATGCAGGCCGAGTTCACTTATCCAAATGCTCAAACCACTAGATGAAAAATGCGGCTAGGGATGTCAAGAAGACTCTCCAAGAGTAAAGATTATTAAGAAATCTGTGGTAGAAACTTGAAAGAAACAGAGACTCTTCTTTGTGTAGAGCGATTCAACTAGGATTCTGCCTAAAGACAAGGACTGTACCTGACCATTTGGCTTTTCAAGATTTCTCCTTAGGTTCCTGCAATGTCAAATATGTGTAAATGAATCTATTTTTCCCTATGGAGTTTTCTCAAGGCTTATTTTCTCTTGTTCATTTGGTGTTTAAGTGAGATTGAAAGTTTTCAAATCAGGACTGGATATTTCAGATCAGGACTCTTACTACTTTCAATAAATGAATAGTCCATGCATCACACTTTTAATAATGAAAAGGAAAGGACAATAACTCATAAGCCTCTCATTCAGGTCACTCCTAGTGAGTCTCTTCATTCAGAACATCTAAGCATGATGCATTCATGGATTGCCATGCCTGATATCAGGGCGCCGCAGAACTGGGTGCAATAGAGCTGCTGGGGGAACTGCTAGGAGCAAGTGTCTGAACAGCAGGAAAAGGAAGACCCACAAGTTCCAAACAAAGAAAGCAAACACACACACACACACACACACACACACACACAAAGAAAGCACACAGTGAAAATGGCATTTTGTTCTTCTAACAGACTAAGAATGGCACACATTATTACGTAACTTTGCCCAAAGCTACCAGTTTTTCACAAATATTAATAATTTAGAGAAAAAGAAACGTACACGGTGGGCAGCGTTTGAGCCAGAGGACAGGTCTATGGAGAGAAAATGGGTTCAGCAAGGCTGCCTGTGTACTTGGAATCTGAGATTCGGGGGTCTTGCGGGGCTGCCCAGAACTTGGTGAACAAGGACATTACTCAGGATGTGGTTTCTGGCTGGCTGAGGGGAAGGAGGAAAGCAACATGGCCTGGGAGGCAGAGGAATTGTAAACAGGACGAAAGGAGGGGGGTCCGCAACATTGTTTTGCAATTAAGAAGTTACACCCCCTGTTGTTCTTAGGACATAAAATAAACCCGCTGCTCACCTGAAGGGTCTCTGTGTCTCCATCAGATCACAGGGAACCACCCGGTCCCAGCTTTTCTATCTGTGTGTGTGTGTGTGTGTGTGTGTGTGTGTGTGTTTCTTAATTCCCCATTGCCTCCAGTCTGGTTCTGTTCTCCCCGTTCTGGTGGTGGGGCAAAGTGGCAGCCAAACAGGGACCGGAGTATGGAGGAACTCTAAACATCAGGCGAGAGAACGCTCCTGGAAGGTGTGCATGATTTAAAGAGTGTTAAAAGCCATCAGCTTTTAACAACTAAGGTAGGTGGGAACACATTACAAGAGCTGAGTGTAAAACATGAGACATTCAGAGGGATCTCTATATAGATATGTTAAAATGTATGTTGCAAGCTAAAGGTAGTAATGTTGGAAGGCATGAGCTTTTAGAGTTTTTGGATTTTCTGCAAAGAATTTGTCCATTAACATTCAGGAAATCATTAACATTCAGATATGGGAAAGCTGAGAAACGGCTGCGTGATCAGTACGTGGCTGATGGACCTGAAAACCCTTTTATGCATGCCTTTGCCTTTTGGATGTTAATACAGGAGTGTCTGAACCATCGGTCCACAAGTTCTCATTTACCTGAGGATCACGAAACCCCTTTGACGTGATCTGCACTCTAACAAAGATAGTGCAGGGTTATGAAAATTTAAGAACACTTAATACAGAAAATACTGGCTACTGGTCGCTGGTGGGGACCAGATCTACAACTAATGTGGGGAAGAGGGTTTGTTTGTGTTTTTCCAGAAGATTTGCAACCTACATGGGTACCAGAGAGACTGGTTAAGCATGGACCCCAAGAAGCTCATCCCACCCTTGAGGAAAATGCATCTGACAGAGTCAGTGTCTCCCAGGTATCCTTTGACCCCAGTTTGAGTTAATCATTCAGAGAAAAGCTTGTAACCTGTGTCTGCTGATTGTATTCCTAAAATGTTCCATCTCTAGTCTTGATCAGTCATCCTAAAATTTGTGAAAATTTATTTAGTTGGGTTTGCTAGACTTTAGCTAATTATTCTAGTAGAAGTAAATCTATGCTTGTTAATTGTACCATCCCTAGGCCATTCATGGATAGGCAGTGACACCTGGGTGATGCAGACTCTCCACCCCGTAGTGATAGCTTTGAGGCCTGCTTTTGAATTCACTAACCAGGTCTGGTTCTCCTTATCTAGGGACCATTGGAATGCAGACGTCACCTGGCAAGGTTTCCAGCTCATCTTGACCAAAGTAGTCAACATGGTGGATCTCGAGACTCCCTTCCCCTTATAGATCAGATAGGGTGAGAGCTCCATGGATCCCCAATAGGTAGGGGCCACGACCACCCTCAGCAGGAAGCAGATATGGAAGATGAGACCTCCAGTCCCTCAGCTTCCTATAGAGATTTGGGGGGATCATGGCTCTCGAGAGAATGTGAGGAAGGCAGATGGATTAGGGGGATCTCGGGACCCCTCCCTTGAGACTCGCTCTGCTGGAATGGTCACAGCCTTGATTACCACTACCTCTTTTTTGAAAAACAATAAAGGGCGATGTGTGGACAGCATTTGACCCAGAGGCCAGATCTATTGAGAGAAAATTAGTTTAGCAAGGCTACCTATGTATTTGGAATCTGAGGTTCGGAGGTCTTGCGGGGCTGCCTGGAACTTGGTGAACAAGGACACTACTCAGGATGTGGTTTCTGGCTGGCTGAGGGGAAGGAGGAAAGCAACATGGCCTGCAAGGCAGAGGACTCATAAACAGGATGAAAGGAGGGGGGTCAGCAACACTGTTTCACAATTAAGAAGTTATACCTTCTGTTGTTCTTGGAATATAAAATAAACCCACTGCTCACCTGAAGGGTCTCTGTGTCTCCATCAGAGCACAGGGAACCACCCAGTCCCAGCTTTGCTATCTGTTCTGTGTGTGTGTGTGTGTTTCTTAATTCCCTGTCGCCTCCCCTCCAGTTCCATTCCCCCCGGCACTGGTCATGGGGCAGTACACAAAATCAACTTTAATCATGAATGCCCACAACACTGTTTTGCAAATAATTTATAGAGGTAAACGTAATGCCTATGAATCCTTTTTGAAGCAATGAAGCTAAGAATTTCCAATTTATACCATTTCAACCTTTACTATGTCTGGTGCATCCATGGTTGATCAGGCCTTGAACTTGATGCTGAGGAGCAATAGCAAGAAGCAGTTCAGTTCTGCTTCAGAAAGTTCTGCTGAGCCCCTACTCTGCGCCAAGCCTGAGTCCTACTGGGGACCCAGAGCCATCTTCTTTTTCACAGTCTGGCAAAGAAGACAGGTGAATTCCATCAAAGACCCCAAGAAAAAACGGTTACTTAAATCTGTAGTGCTAAACAAGCCAATAGAAAGTCAGAAGAGAACGTTTGTCAAAGAAGGCAAGATGGCGACTGGAGAGGAGGTCCCTAAAGCCTCTCCCAGAAAACACAATTGAACGGCCGCCCAGGAGCCAAGAAAGAGGACCCTGAGTGACAAAATGGCTGTTGGGAAATCCACAAATCGCAAGTAAACACCTGAAGGTTGGAGAGAAGGGGGCAAGTGGGGGAGAGGGAAGGGAGCAGAGATGGACTGCAACAGGACACGATTGCTGCTGACTATTCGGAGCAGTGGAGTGCATGGGAGTGGAGAGACCGCGGTGGAGCTGAACTTTGGGGCTGCATGCTGGGGGCGGAGTTTGGGAGCCAGCCTCTGGAACTTTTGAGTGGTAGAGGGCTGAGCGAGGACTCTGAACTGCAAAGATGACACCCCAGCTCTAGGCCCCCTGGAGACATACACAGGGCTGCATTCCTGTTCCCAGCCTGCTGCAAAGGCAACCCTGCTGTCTCAGTCCACAGCTTTGGATTTATAGAGCATGCACTTACTCGTGCACCCCAGGGTTCTGAAAGCAGTGTGAGCCGGTAAACAGCCAGATGCTGAATCAGGCCTATGAAGAAAGACTGATTTGATAGCATTCACCTGAGCCAGCAGAAACAAGCCTCGGACCAGCTTGCCCAGCAAAGGGCAGAAGGCAGAGCGGCCATTGGAGCGCCTTTTGTTGACCTCTCCCCAGGAAATATGCGCATAGCCTCCAAA